>ONZH01021614.1:0-18011 GCA_900303285.1 Rhinella marina | reverse complement strand
GGCCTATGTAAAGCCTGAGTATCAGCCATGTGTCTGGGGGCAGATCCAGTGCCCTCGCACCGTCCTGTGAGTACCAGCCGCCGGGCACCCGGGGGCCACTTGTGAATTCTCCTTTTGAGGTTCCTCTTCTTCAGTCACTATAAGGGTCTCTATGAGGTTACTCCAGAATCCTAAGGTGTGCTCATCTACGATTGCTGTTTTCCGTCTACTGCTCTGGTTCCTGTTGTCCTTCTCCTGTTCCAGTCCCTGGTCTCTTCCTCCTGCTCTGGTCGATGTTTCTCTTTCTGCTGTTCTCCTGTTCTTTTTCTTCTGCTTAAGTACCTGCTCTCGTCCTTCTCTTTTGTCCCTGTTCTCTTCCTCCTGTTCTGGTCGTCCTTCTCCTTCTTCTAATCTGGTCCCTGTACTCTTCCTCCTGCTCTGGTCGTCCTTCTCCTTCTTCTAATCTGGTCCCTGTACTCTTCCTCCTGCTCTGGTCGTCCTTCTCCTTCTTCTAATCTGGTCCCTGTACTCTTCCTCCTGTTCTGGTCGTCCTTCTCCTTCTTCTAATCTGGTCCCTGTACTCTTCCTCCTGTTCTGGTCGTCCTTCTCCTTCTTCTAATCTGGTCCTGTACTCTTCTCCTGCTCTGGTCGTCCTTCTCCTTCTTCTAATCTGGTCCCTGTACTCTTCCTCCTGCTCTGGTCGTCCTTCTCCTTCTTCTAATCTGGTCCCTGTACTCTTCCTCCTGTACTCTTCTTCCTGCTCTGGTCGTCCTTCTCCTTCTTCTAATCTAATCTGGTCCTTGTACTCTTCTTCTTGCTCTGGTCGTCCTTCTCCTTCTTCTAATCTGGTCCTTGTACTCTTCCTCCTGCTCTGGTCGTCCTTCTCCTTCTTCTAATCTGGTCCCTGTACTCTTTCTCCTGCTATAGTCGTCCTTCTCCTTCTTCTAATCTGGTCCTTGTACTCTTCCTCCTGCTCTGGTCGTCCTTCTCCTTCTTCTAATCTAATCTGGTCCTTGTACTCTTCCTCCTGCTCTGGTTGCTGTTCTTCTCATGATCCAGTCTCTGTACTCTTTCCCCCTCCAGCTCTGGTTCATGTTCTTCCTCTTGGGACCCATGTTCTCCTCTACTTCCCAATGCTTCAGTTCCTGTTCTCCTCCTCTGCCTCATTCTACTCTCTGGCAATGAAGTAGACTAGCCAACTGTTATAGGAACTGAAGGCCCCCCTCTTTCTAGGAGTTTTCTGGACATTGTGGTAGTCATCTCTGAGTTGAGCACTTATAATGTGTTTCTAGTAATATGCTCCTAGAGTAACTACTGTATCACAGATACCTGCCCCTGCGTCTCACTTGTATCTGCTCCCACTAAGGCGACATGGTCTCAGCACAGTATATGGTAGGATCTGTACTACTCCATAGGATATCTTGGAGCTCGTCAAAAAGGTGCAGGAAAAGTTCTGACTCTCACATTAGAATCTTCCATTATTCATCGTGTCTCCTGTCCCGACTCAGGTACCGCAGCTACATGCGACCCCGATACAAAATAGCCTACAAGACCGTGTCAGAGATGGAATGGAAATGTTGTCATGGATATTCAGGAGATGACTGCACAGAGGGACCGGCAAATGGAGCACAGGTCACAACCACTAGACCAAGGCCAAGACCTGTAAGACCCAACTTTTCTGGATCCAGTGGAGGAAGCCATCTAAGTGGATCTGGAGGTGAGGGTAAGTCCACTGTGCTAACCCTGTATGCAGATGTACTGCTAATAATGCGTTTGACCTAATCATGATGAGGAACACAATGCAGATGGTGTCCACTACTGACCAAAGAAATTCTTGAAAGATTCACCCTCTTCTGCACAGTTCCCTTACTCTCATCTCTGGTCTACCCCGACCCCCTTCTACACTCTATTGACACCCACGCTCCCGGCCTTCTCCTTCTCTGCTCCCTTTACTCCGTCCTCTGTGCTCCCAGCTCCCCCCTAGTGTGCTCCCATGACTCCCACCATCGGTTCTCCTATGACTGTAACCTTCTGTGCTCCTTTAACTCTCTCATCTATTCTCCCCAACTGCCCCTTCTTTTCTCTCCTGACTCTCCCTTCTGTTCTCCCCTTACAACCCTTCTGTCCTTCCCTGACACCCGTTCTGTGCTTTCCCCTTCTACATTCCCTGTACTCTTCATTCTATTTTCCCCTGGACTTCCCCTTATGTACTCTCCACTGCTATGCTCCGGTGAATCCCCCTTCTGGTTTTCCCTGGCTCCCCTCCGATGCTCCCTGGACTTCCTCTTCTGTGTCCTATGTCATTGTATTGGGGCCTCCTGTATAGTACTTTATATTCAGACTCCGAGAATCATAATTGTCATACAGCAGCCCAGATCATGTAGTGGGAGGTTGTCAGATCTCATGTCTCCTGGGTCTTCATTCCCTGCCTGTTATCACACTTCTTGTGTTAAATGTGAAGAGGGACACCTTGAAACTATGAGGTATTGGATGAGGCCCCATGTCTCACGTCTGTCTCAGGTACAAGTGGCCTCCAGATCTTATTTGCACTTTTAGTCAGTAAATAGTCGCTACTTCTGATATTGCTCTGAGATCTGCTGATCATTGGCTGCAGATAGACATCTCCCATGACCTCCTCCTCAGCTGTCTACTCATGTGACCACCTCCTCACCTATCTTCTGTGTACTGGGCTCCTGACTTGTATACAAGCTCCCATCTCTGTTAGATCTGTACGTTCTTATGGTTCACTTTCTCTTTCACTCTTTGCAGTTTCTCTGTAGGTTCTATCTTCTCTTCAAGCTTCTAATCCTCCTAATATGTGGTCATCAGGAAACTCTCCCAATATGAGGTACTACCCGGAGTCGTTCTATCTGTCTATAGGCATAGGCAATGTATGTGTGCAGTCCAGGTCATAATACTCTCTGAATAACTCTCATGTGGTTTCTGTCAGGTCATGGAGACTCTGAGAAAGTGAAGCAACTGGAGGACAAGGTGCAACGTCTGACCAAGGAGCTGCAGAGCTTACAATCTACATTGCAAGGGATGAATGAGAAGTTTCAGTCTGAGATTCGTCTGACTGTGGAAAATGTGTTAAATGGGAAGCAGCCGGCAGATTCTGCCTCCGGCCATTCTGACATGTCGGAAAAACTCAATGACATTCAAACCCTTCTGACAAACCTGGACAAGAAGGTGAAGGACCACGATCAAGAGCTCGGAAACCTGAACCACAACAAGCCATTAGGCGGCTCTGAGACCACCACAGACCTCAGAAGGGACATCCTACTAGAAGTGGAAAGAAGGATGCAGCAATCCTGTTCTGCATGCCTCTCGGGAGTGGAGGGCTTCCGTGATCGACAAAATGAAGACAGGGACCGCATACGGGGGTTGGAGAAACTTATCAATTCTGTGGACCAGAGAAACAGAGAAGCCGTGCAGAACATCCAGTCACACGTGGTGGAGCTGACAACACGGCTGCCAAAGGATTGTTGTATGGAAGTTGCAGATTTGCGCAGAAAAGTAGGTGAGGCCGAAAGGAGAGCAGACACCTTGTCTGGATCTGTGGTTGCACTGACCGTCCGCCTAGACAAGGAACTAGGTGAAGGTAACCACAATGAGATCAGCCATGTCAGCACCAACCTGGACAGCCGCCTGTCAGACATCGAAGGGCGAATGAACACTACGAGGAGGACCCTAGAGGAACATTATTACCACTACAGAGATGAGATGAAAAATTATTTCGAGGATGAAATTGATAAACTGAAAGATGATCTCAAGAATCGCATCCAAGGCAATGACTACAAAATCAGCATCCTGCTCACAGAGCTAGGCAACAGTTCTGGCTTCCGAGACCTGACTGAGCAAAAGATGCTGGATTTCTCCAATGACATTAACGCCCTAAAAGATCGGGTCGGAAAGAACGAAGATCAGATAAGAAAAGTTGGTGCAGATGTCCAGATCCTGAGCAGCCAGGTGACGAGCTCCATCCACCATTGCAGAGACCAGTGCAGCAAGCAGAGTTCGGATGTGACCCAAACTGTTTCTGACTTAGAGGACAGGGTGAAGCAGAACACTGACCAAATCCAGATTGTCCACTCTGGTATCACTCAGCTGAGAGAATCAGGCAGCAAGATGCAAGGGACGCTCGACGACCTGGACGATGAGCTCGGCAACGTGAAGATCTTTGTGGACGCCAGCGGTGAGTCCTTCACAAAGTTATTCAATGACCTAAAAGATGCCCAGGACAGATTCACAGCCACCATCTTGGATGATCTGGATAGGTTTGATGTGAACATAGCTCAGTATCAGAACGACACTAACGGGAAGTTGCTAGACATGGAGAATGATATCGCCACTCTTAAAAAGATGATCCAGTTTGACTACAGGAGCTGCGGGCAGGTCTGCTCCAACCTGCAAGAGGAAGTGGGCAAACTAAAGGAGCAGGTGGCGGAGTGCACGGCCACGTGCCAGGCTATTCACAAGAAAGCTGAAGAGGGCCTGAGCGGCTCCAATAAGCCTCTTGATGGCTTCACCGTTTTTGGAGGAAGCTCGGGCGGAGATCTGAAGGATTTACAGGGAGAACTTTCAAGCATCATTGTGACCTTCTCATCCTTGAACGACAGCGTGAAAGATCTACAAGAAAGTGTGGAGAAACATGAGACGGACATCCATGACCTGGGGACAACCAAGCACAAGCTCATCTCTGAGATTAATAAACTTCAGGAGGAGGTGACCGAGCACATCAAAGACAACACAGAGAGGTTCCACCTCTTCCAGAAAGAAATCAACAGTTTTGGCAGTATGGTGATGGAGGAGACCCAGGAGTGCAGGCGTTCTTCAGGAGGACTGGAGGACAGAGTCTCTAAGCTGGAGAACGTGTGCCTCAAGCTTGATACAGTCTCTGGTAGCTTGCACAAGATCAAGGAGTCCCTCAATAAGCATGTTTCCGGCCTGTGGAACTGTGTGCATGAGGTGAACAGCACTCTCAGGACCCACACCGCCTGGTTTGATAAGCTTCACAATAATCAGCTCAACAACATCAATGGCAGACTAAATACTCTGAACAACTCCATGCTGATCCTCTCGTCTGAGTTCCAGAACTTCACCGTCCAGGACTTTATGGGTAAGACAGAAGAAGGTTATTATAACGTATAGCAGAGTCTCTTCACCATACACCCACATGGATGTCACATGGTGCCCTTACTTTTCCATATAGCCCTCTGTCCATGCAGTTCTCCCTGTTATCCTGCAAGTTGTTCCAGAGGAAGGCAGAAAACCCCTGTGAGGTAGAAGAGAATTTTCCTCACTTTAGGGGAAAAAATTCCTTCCCGACTCCAATCAGGCATCAGAATAACTCCCCGGATCAACGACCCCTCTCTAGTAACTATAACCTGTAATATTATTACCTCCAGAAATACATCCAGGCCTCTCCTGATCTCTTATAGTGAACTTACCATCAACATCTCCTCAGGCAGAGAGTTCCATAGTCTCACTGCTCTTACAATAAAGAGTCCATAGTCTCACTGCTCTTACTGTAAAGAGTCCATAGTCTCACTGCTCTTACAGTAAAGAATCCATAGTCTCACTGCTCTTACAGTAAAGAGTCCATAGTCTCACTGCTCTTACAGTAAAGAGTCCATAGTTTCACTGCCCTTACAGTAAAGAGTCCATAGTCTCACTGCTCTTACAGTAAAGAGTCCATAGTTTCACTGCCCTTGCAGTAAAAGCCCATGCTTTACAGTAAGTTCCATAGTCTCACTGCTCTTACAGTAAAGAGTCCATAGTCTCACTGCTCTTACAGTAAAGAGTCCATAGTCTCACTGCTCTTACAGTAAAGAGTTCCATAGTCTCACTGCTCTTACAGTAAAGAGTCAAGTCCCTGCTCTTACAGTAAGTCAAGTCTCACTGCTCTTACAGTAAAGGTCCAAGTCTCCTGCCTACAGTAAAGAGTCCATAGTCTCACTGCTCTTACAGTAAAAAGTCCATAGTCTCAACTGCTCTTACAGTAAAGTCCATAGTCTCACTGCTCTTACAGTAAAGAGTCCATAGTCTCACTGCTCTTACAGTAAAGAGTTCCATAGTCTCACTGCTCTTACAGTAAAGAGTCCATAGTCTCACTGCTCTTACAGTAAAGTCCATAGTCTCACTGCTCTTACAGTAAAGGGTCCATAGTCTCACTGCTCTTACAGTAAAGAGTCCATAGTCTCACTGCTCTTACAGTAAAAAGTCCATAGTCTCACTGCTCTTACAGTAAAGTCCATAATCTCACTGCTCTTACAGTAAAGAGTTCCATAGTCTCACTGCTCTTAAAGTAAAGAGTCCATAGTCTCACTGCTCTTACCAGTAAAGAATCCTCTTCTATGTTTATGTACAAACCTTCTTTTCTGCCAGACGCAGAGGATGTCCCCCTCGTCACAGTCCAGTCGCCTGGGAAATAACATAGATGATTGGGAAGAGTCTCCTGTTACTGACCTCTGATATATTTATACATAGTTTTTAGGATCTCCCCTCAGTCGTGCTTTTTTCTAAAGTGAATAACCCTAATTTTGATAATGCCTTTCTGGGACCTGTAGTCCACCCATTCCAGTTATTACTTTAGTTGCCCTCCTCTGAACCCTCTCCAGCTCTGCTATGTCTGCCTTGGTCACAGGAGCCCAGAACTGTACACAGTCCTCCATGTGTGGTCTGACTAGTGATGTGTAAAGTGGCAGGACTATGTTCTCAACACGGGCATCTATCTGGTCATAATTCCAGTTGTCAGATGTACAATCTGTTTATGCTGGCACTGTTTACCCTGTTGACAAGGCTGGGGATAATTATTGAGTCAGGGATGGGGGTCTGCCTGTCCGTCTTGGACAACTGCCCATTTTCCCCTTGGGGGTTAACAAATTGAGTATCATGTAGGAGATCCAAGGAATCAACTTAGAGCAGATGTAACTGGGAAGAGGCCTACTATGAAATCTCTCTCCATTGTCTTGAGTATAATAATCAGGACACTGTTATCGAAATGTTACTTGTAGTAGCTATACATTAGGAATCAAAATGAAAAGTAACCATATTCTTCTGTATTAGGACCACCAGGTCTGCCAGGCCCACCAGGACCGATTGGAAGAACAGGGCTACAAGGTCCACCAGGGCCACAGGGACCACCTGGGAAAGATGGAGCTCAAGGAAAGGAAGGACCTGTTGGACCACCAGGTGAGAGCCCTACAAATGCAAGTACCATATATATATGATAAGGTCTCCGTATATCTGGTGTTATCTACAGTGACGGTAACCAGTGGCGTACATAGAGAAGTAAGGGCCCCATAGCAAGAATCAAACCGGGTCCCCAAACACAGGACAAAAGGGTTTCTGCCTAAACCCTTTTCAATGACCCTTGGGCCATTTTTCCACTGCTCCGTTTGCTAAAAGTTGTTCCTTTAGAGCGGAGTTCTTCAACTCCAGTCCTCAGGGCCCACCTACCGGTCGTGATTTGAGAATATCTCGCTGAATGAATACCTGTGGTAAGTCCTGCTGCACGGACACTAATTATATCACCTGCTCAATACTAAGGAGATCCTAAAAACATGACCTCCAGGTGGGCCCTGAGGACTGGAGTAGAGGAACACTGCTTTCGAGGGTAGAGTCCTGACCAAGTTTTCACCTCCAGTGAAGAGGAGATGATCCCAACTAAGACTGGGCCTCCTCTTACCCTGGGTGCCATAGCAGTCGAATGGTCTGCCGCTCTGGTAGTTATGCCCCTGCCACCACCCATAGTGACCCACAGTGGATCCTGTTAGCAGCGGCTGGAGGATCTCCTGACTTTACATTGCTAGATCTATCTGAAAGTTGTTTGGTTGATATGTAAGATTTTTGTTTTTGCCCTCTTTTATAGGACTTCAAGGAGAACGAGGTGAGACTGACATCTGGATGTGAAGGTTGTATAGACTGGAAATCCTGTCACCACTATGTAATTACATACATGTACAGGAGATCAGCAGATATCATCACTAGATTATTACATACGGACAGGAGATCAGCAGATATCATCAGTAGATCATTACATACATGGACAGAGATCAGCCAGATATCCATCACTAGATCATTACATACATGGACGGAGCATCAGCAGATCATACATCATCACAGATACATCACTAGATTATTACATACATGGACAGGGAATCATCACTAGATCAGCAGCTAGATATCATCACAATCATCACTATCATTCATTACATACATGGACAGGAGATCAGCAGATATCATCACTAGATCATTACATACATGGACAGGAGATCAGCAGATATCATCACTAGATCATTACATACATGGACAGGAGAATCAGCAGATATCATCACTAGATCATTACATACATGGACGGGGATCAGCAGATATCATCATAGCATTACATACATGGACAGGAGATCAGCAGATATCATCACTAGATATTACATACATGGACAGGATCAGCAGATATCATCAGATCATTACATACATGGACAGGAGACAGCAGATATCATCATCATCATACATGGACATCAGATCATCACTAGACATTACACATGGACAGGAGATCAGATCAGATCATTACATACATGGACGGGGATCAGCAGATATCATCACTAGATCATTACATGGACATAGGACAGGAGATCAGCAGATATCATCACATAGATCATTACATACATACCAGATCAGCAGACAGGACAACATTACATTACATGACAGGAGAAGCAGAAATCACTAGATCATTACATACATGGACGGGGGATCAGCAGATATCATCACTAGAATCACCATACATGGACAGAGATCAGCAGAATCATCACTAGATCATTACATTACATACATGGACAGGGGCAGCAGATACATGGACAGGAGATCAGCGATATCATCACTAGATCATTACATACATGGACAGGATCAGCAGATATCATCACTAGATCATTACATACATGGACAGGAGATCAGCAGATATCATCACTAGATCATTACATACATGGACAGGAGATCAGCAGATATCATCACTAGATCATTACATACATGGACAGGAGAACAGCAGATATCATCACTAGATCATTACATACATGGACAGGAGATCAGCATAGATATCATACACAGACATTATCATACATGATCATTACATGGAGATCAGCAGATATCATCACTAGATCATTACATACATGGACAGGAGATCAGCAGATATCACTAGATCATTACATACATGGACAGGATCAGCAGATAGCATCACTATACATACATGGACTAGCAGATATCATCACTAGATCACATAGCAGATATCATAGATCATTACATACCATGAGACATACAGGAGATATCAGATATCATCACTAGATCATTACATACATGGACGGGGATCAGCATCATCACTAGATCATTACATACATGGACAGACAGAGATCAGCAGATATCATCACTAGATCATTTACATACATGGGGATCAGCAGATATCATCACTAGATCTACATACATGGACAGGAGATCAGCAGATATCATCACTAGCATCAGTACATGGACAGATAGATCAGCAGGATACATCACTAGATCATTACATACATGGACAGGAGATCAGCAGATATCATCACTAGATCATTACATACATGGACAGGAGATCAGCAGATATCATCACTAGATCATTACATACATGGACAGGGGATCAGCAGATATCAGCATCAGATCTATACATACATGGACAGATTATCAGCAGATATACTATAGATATTTGGGTGGGTCAGACATTATCTGGGGATTATCACCCCGCTGTACACCTCAGATTGACTTCTCGGTTCCCCGATTCTGAGGATCATACTGAGATGGCCGTGTTCTGTTTGTCTGTGATTGCAGGTCCCATGGCATGCCCCCTGACCGTTTCCTCACATCTCTTCTCGGCCTACTCCATACAATCACTTAGGACCATCCATTATCATGGACCTCCATAAAATCATGCGATCAAACTCCATAATCATGCCTATCATAGGACCACCAATCATGTATCAGGCATCCATCATCCTATCTATCAATCATCCATACATCATCCTATCGTAGGACTCCATCATCATCCATCAATCATAGGTCCATATCCGTAGGACTCCATCCAATCATGCCTATCATAGGACTCATCCATCAATCATAGGATCCATCCAATCATCCAATCATTCCCTATCATAGGACTCCATCCAATCATGCCTCCATCATCATATAGACTCCATCCAATCATGCCTATCATAGGACTCCATCCAATCATGCCTATCATAGGACTCCATCCAATCATGCCTATAGGACTCCATCCAATCATAGACTCCTCATCGTGGCTATCGTAGGACTCCATCCAATCATGCCTATCATAGGAACTCCAATCATCCAATCATGGCTATCGTAGGACTCCATCCACTCCATCATGGCTATCGTAGGACTCCATCCATCAATCGACTCCATCCAATCATGCCTATCATAGGACTCCATCCAATCATGCCTATCGTAGGACTCCATCCAATCATGCCTATCGTAGGACTCCATCCAATCATGGCTATCGTAGGACTCCATCCAATCATGGCTATCGTAGGACTCCATCCAATCATCTATCGTAGGACTCCATCCAATCATGCCTATCGTAGGACTCCATCCAATCATGCCTATCGTAGGACTCCATCCAATCATGCCTATCATAGGAGTCCATCCAATCATGCCTATCGTAGGACTCCATCCAATCATGCCTATCGTAGGACTCCATCCAATCATGCCTATCGTAGGACTCCATCCAATCATGCCTATCATAGGACTCCATCCAATCATGCCGAACATAGGACTCCATCCAATCATGCCTATAATAGGACTCCATCCAATCATGCTATCATAGTAGTCCCATCCAATCATGCCTATCATAGTAGTCCATCCAATCATGCTATCTAGACTCCATTCCAATCATCTATACTATCATAGTAGTCCATCCAATCATGCCTATCATAGGAGTCCATCCAATCATGTCTATCATAGGAGTCCATCCAATCATGTCTATCATAGTATGTAAAAACAAAGTTGGAGGAGACAGCACGTCCTTGGTGAAATTTTATTCCGGATGCTACGTTTCGGCCCAGAAGGCCTTTATCAAGCATCCTTATCAAGGCCTTTATCAAGGCCTTGATGAAGGCCTTCTGGGCCGAAACGTAGCATCCGGAATAAAATTTCACCAAGGACGTGCTGTCTCCTCCAACTTTGTTTTTACATGCTGACTGCTTTTTGAAGGGATTCACCACTCTTCTGGGAGACGTGCACCCTCATCTACCTACTCTGTGGGGTGCTGCCCGACCTGCTTTCATCATGCCTATCATAGTAGTTCATCCAATCATGCCTATCATAGGAGTCCATCCAATCATGCCTATCATAGGACTCCATACAATCATGCCTATCATAGGACTCCATACAATCATGCCTATCATAGTAGTCCATCCAATCATGCCTATCATAGGACTCCATACAATCATGCCTATCATAGTAGTCCATCCAATCATGCCTATCATAGTAGTCCATCCAATCATACCTATCATAGGACTCCATACAATCATGCCTATCATATTAGTCCATCCAATCATGCCTATCATAGTAGTCCATCCAATCATGTCTATCATAGGAGTCCATCCAATCAAGGCTATCATAGGAGTCCATCCAATCATGTCTATCATAGGACTCCATCCAATCATGTCTATCATAGGACTCCATCCAATCATGTCTATCATAGGACTCCATCCAATCATGCCTATCATAGTAGTCCATCCAATCATGCCTATCATAGGAGTCCATCCAATCATGCCTATCATAGGAGTCCATCCAATCATGCCTATCATAGGAGTCCATCCAATCATGCCTATCATAGTAGTCCATCCAATCATGCCTATCATAGTAGTCCATCCAATCATGCCTATCATAGGAGTCCATCCAATCATGCCTATCATGGGACTCCATCCAATCATGCCTATCATAGGAGTCCATCCAATCATGCCTATCATGGGACTCCATCCAATCATGCCTATCATAGGAGTCTATCCAATCATGCCTATCATAGGACTCCATCTTATCATGCCTATTATAGGAGTCAGTCATAGGATCAGTCATCATCCATCAACCATGAAAGATCCTTCTGATAACACTGCTCTCTTTCTCTCGACAGGTGTATTCACCGCACCTGTGGCAGGTCGGTACTACTTCAGCGCCATTTTAACTGGCTACCAAGATGAGAAGATTGAAGCCGTCCTCTCCAAGTCCAACACAGGCATAGCACGTGTGGACTCGGCAGGCTACCAGCCTGAGGGCCTTGAGAAGAAGCCCCTGGTGGAGAACAAGACGCCCCCTGGTGCCTTGGCGGTGTTCAACATTATCCTGCAGCTGAATGCCGGGGACACCATCTGCATTGACCTGGTGACGGGGCGTCTGGCCTATTCTGACGAGCCCCTGACGATCTTTAATGGAATCCTCCTATATGAGGGGGAAGCAGACTTGGATTAGACCACATTGGTTCAGTCCTTCTGAGGAGCTCAGAAGAGGAAGGACAATAAGTCTTCTTCATCATTTTAAATAACTTTTAGCTGTGACAACTGTGAGGGCTCGAAGAATATGGAGGACCTTGTGCCCTCGGACACTGAGCCCTGGAGACCACTGCCAAACATCAGCTGCCACCTTGTGTTATCAGTATTAACACCACAATGTACCTCACTCCTCGTAACCCCCATGATAAACCACTTACAGATGTTACCCCATAACCACGACCCTCACAGCTCGATGATCTGAGATCGAGCGACTGTCCGTCCATAGATATGGGAACCTCCGAGCACCTGACATCCCTATTAGTGGAGCCATAGTCACCTTGTGGAGACACCTGGTGAGGAAGTGAAGACCTACCAAACCCCAGAATGGGAGGAGGTGACTTATTCTCCTCGTGTAGACAAAGAGGATATGAAGGTTTGAGACCCCACATGACCCCAGCACTATGTCAATGGACAGGACGTCCAGCCAAGGCCCGAACACTGCAGCTTTTCACTCTACATATGTATAAGACTGGGACATGGATGACTGAAGACCACACGTAGAGTAAACTGATCACACAGCAGAAGACATAGCGCCTCACGTCCACACACACACTGCGCACCCTGCACCCCGCAGAATACTTCTACCTATTTATATATTTATAAAGCATGAGCCCTTATCCTCCTCTTCTGTCCTTGGATAAGTCATGGTCACCTGTCCCTTCTACCAGGCTCCTGGGAACTGAATTTGTCTCATTAGCTGTTAGCACCCAACTCCAGTCATCCCCCACTTTAGGACATCAAAGCCATAAAATAAGGAAGAAAGGAGTTTCACAACGCGCCAAACTTTTTCCCAAAATGCCACAAATGGCGTGGTGGTAAGATAGAGGTCGATGAGGTAGATGGTGGAGGTTGAGGTCAATCAATGAGGTAGAGGTTGAGGGATCAGACAGAGGCCAACCCTATGATGTAGAGGCCAAGCGATGAGGTACTGCAGATCACAGATGTTGAGATAGAAGTCAAACAATGAGATAGAGGCCAAGTGATGAGGTACTGTAGATCACAGATAGAGGCCGAATGATGAGGTAGATGGTGGATGTTGAGATAGAAGTCAAGCAATGAGGTAGAGGCTGAGGGATCAGACAGAGGCCATCCTATGATGTAGAGGCCAAGTGATGAGGTCTTGTAGATCACAGATGTTGATAGAAGTCAATGAGATAGAGGCCGAGTGATGAGGGAGAGGCCGAGTGATGAGGTAGACATCAGGTGATGTGAGAGGAGAAGGAAATGACCTGCTCATGACTATGTAATCTCTGATGTCAACGAGAACTACATTTCTCCAGTACTTTCCATACTAAAGTCCTAAACCAGCCAAACTGTACAACATGTCCACTGTGCCTGTGAAAAACTTTTGGGGCAGGTGTGGAAAAATGCCTCAAAGTAAGAATGCTTTCAAAAATAGTTTATTTTTTATTAATTATGCAAAGTGAATGAAGAAAAGAGAAATCTAAATTCAATCAATACTTGGTGTGACCGGCCTTCACCTTCAGCCGCAATTCTTCTAGGTACACCTGCACAGTTTTTAAGGAAATCGGCAGGGAGGTAATTTAAAAATCTTGGAGAACTATGTACAGATCTTCTGTGGATGTAGGCTTGCTCAAATCCTTCTATCTATTCATGTAATCCCAGACAAGGGCCAGAGCATAACTTCTTCGTTCTTCTTTATGTAGACGATAGTTCTTAATGACAACGGCTAGATGTTTGAGGCCATTGTCCTGCTGGAGAAAAAATTTGGAGCCAATCAGAAGCCTCCCAGATGGATAAGTATGTGCCTCTATTAATCCTGACCAAATTCCCAACTCCATTTGCTGAAATGCAGACCCACAACTGCAAGGAACCTCCACCATCTTCACTGCTGATTGTTGTACTGCTCTTCAGGCCTGGTTGGTGAAGAAATTGTCTTCTGTTACGGCCCGGTTTTCCACATTGTGACTCATTAGTCCAGAGCACCTCTTGCCGGTTTTCTTATTTCATGCATAGCTGAGTTCCTTGGCCTTATTCCCACGTCGAAGGTATGGCTGTTTGGCCACAATTCTTCCATGAAGACCACTTCTAGCCAGACTTCTCCGACCAGTAGATGAATGTACCTGAGAGCCACTGGTTTCGGACAGTTCTAAGCTGATGGCACTTTCAAAGAGAAATAAGCATGGTGTTTCTTTGATCTGCTGCACTAACTTCCCTTGGCTGATCACTGTATCTATGATCTTCAGTGTTGCCTGTTTTGTTGTGGTTCTTTAAAAGAGCTTGACCAGTACATCTTGAAATACCAGTCTGCTCTGAAATCTTTGCCTGGGAGAGACCTTACTGATCCAGTATAACTATCTTGTGTCTTGTTGCTGCACTCAGCCTTGCCATGGTGTATCACCTGTGACTTGAAACTATATTCCACAACTTCACCTTTGTAGCAGAGTTTGGCTGGTTATTCCACAAACTCACCTTTGTAGCAGAGTTTGGCTGGTTATTCCACAACCTCACCTTTGTAGCAGAGTTTGGCTGGTTATTCCACAACCTCACCTTTGTAGCAGAGTTTGGCTGGTTATTCCACAACCTCACCTTTGTAGCAGAGTTTGGCTGGTTATTCCACAACCTCACCTTTGTAGCAGAGTTTGGCTGTTCCTCACCAGGTTTTAATCCTCCTACTCATCTGTCCCTGTGAACAACATTGTTTCAACCTACATATGAAAATAAAGGTTATTATCATCTATTTTGGTATAATTAATCATACACCTTTAACATCCCTGTATTTGTGCAAATGTCTTTAGAAGAATTGATGCTGTTTTGAAGGCAACGGGCGGTCACACCAAATATTGATTTGCTTTAGATTTCTCTTTTGTTTATTCACTTTTTAGTTCAAAGAATAAACTATTAACACCACTATTTTTGACGACATTCTTACTCTGCAGCATTTTTTCCAAGCCTGCCTAAAATGTTTGCGCAGTAATATATATATCAGATAGGCCTGAAGCCCAGAATGTGTTGAGGTGTCCTCCATAATGATGGGATCTGCTTGCTGCTGTTACATCTACATCTATTAAAGCAGGATGATCTTTTTGGATGGGTAATGCATAAGAGGGGTAAGAGAATGGCACATGCTCTACAAGCAAAGGGGGGCAGGCCCTACAGGGGAGGGGAAGGGTGACTGTATAAGGGAAGGATGGCATGCTCTATAAGGAAAGGGAGGATTGTCCTAGAAGGAAAACAAGGCACACAAAATGGCCTCAGAGTAAACTTATCACACTCCCCAGGAGCAACTGTGCTTGTGTGCTGCCATTTTATATTTACTTTTCATTACCCCCTAAAACCAGTGAAGAGGAACTGCTGAGCCAGGATCTACCACGACCTGAGCACCAGTTTCTTATAAGCCGGATGTCATTATGTTGAGCCGTACTCTTATTATTACCTTTTAATGTATAGATTTGGATTTTCAATAAAGTTTATTGTTTAAAAAAAAACACAAAGTGGGTGAACTTGTCTGATGGCAACTGTGAAATAGACACGGAAAAATAAGTTGGAATATGCAAATCAAGAAAATACATGACTATATCTGGTTAACCACATAAAAGAAGTGATAAAACATGGGGGATGTGAACACAGGAAGAAGGGAGGGGCTGATTACATCAGAGTCTGGCTACAGGGAGACAGCAGGGACAAACTTCCAAACACCTGCTATAACAGCACGAAGACCATGAGACTTGGGACTGTCTCGATGAGACAAATAATATGTAAAAGATGGGAAAACACCAGGGCCCAGATGGTTGTCAGGCTAGTTCTCTGATTTGAAACTGACAGTTTTAATGCAGTACAATACCTGTATTGTACTGCACTGAGAAAGGGATCAGACCCTCAAAAGTTGAAGTCCCATAGTGGGACAAAAATAGAAAAGTAAAAAAAAATTTTTTTTTTTCAGTATTAAAACACAAGAAAAAGTATATATGTGGGGTATCTTTGTAATCGTACTGACCCAGGGATTGAAAGTAACAGTCAGTTGTACCGCATAGGAAACTCTGTGAAGACAAAACCGATAAAACTGCAGCGAAATTCCCATTTTGAAATTTTTTCCCCAAGTTTTTTTTGTATGCAACCGGACATGCTTTTAGTGTCTAAAACGTAAAAGAAAACATATTTGGTATAGTTGTGTCTGTAATGACAGGTTCTATAAAAATATTACTTGATCAATCCCGTCAGGCGATCGCCATAAAAAAAAGTCTAAAAACTATGCCAAAACAGCCATTTTTGGTCATCTTACTTTTGCAAAAAACATAATATCAAGTGATGAAAAAATCGTATGTACGCCAAAATCACACCAATAAAAATGTCAACTCATCCTACAAGAAGAACCCTCGGACCATTGCCAGAAAAATAAAACAAATATGGCGACACAAAAACATGTTTTTTTTTTCAAAAATGCTTTTACTGTGTAAAAGTAGCAAAAAAAAAAAAACTACATAAACTTGGTATCTCTGTAATCGTACTGACCAGCAGATAACGTAATTTGTCCTGCAGGGTGTATGCCGCAATAACAAAACAAAAAGGAATGGCCGAATTGCTGCTATTCCTTTATCTTGCTTCCCAAAAAAGTAAACAAAAAGCAATCTAAAAAATAAGAGAAAAATAAAAAAATGTTTGGTTGTCAGGAAATGGCTGCCCTGGTGCCTCAGAGGCTATATAAAAACAACATGGCATCCGTAAACCAATCCATCAAAGTCTCCACTGCAAAAGCCAAGAGGTGGTCCTTCCCTTCTGAACCCTGAAGGGCACCCAGACAGCAGTTCCCTACACATCTATGGGTATGGCTATCATAAGGGTAAATTTTCCAAAATAGAGTTACTTATTCGGGGTTTCCACTGTAGGGGTTATCTCAGGGGGCTCTGCAAATGTGATGTAGAACCTGAAAACTAATCCAGCAAAAGCTGTGCTCTAAAAGTCAGATGGCGCTCCTTCCCTTCTCAGCTCTGCAACGTGCCCTATCACTCTGCTCGTCTCTCTCTGACAGTCTCTATCACTGTATCTCTCTTTCACTCCGCCTGTCTCTATCTATCCCTCTGCTCGTCTCTGGCCGTCTGTATCACTCGCCTGTTTCTATCTATCTCTCTGCTCGTCTCTGACAGTCTCTATCACTCGCTTGTCTCTATCTATCCCTCTGTCTGTCTCTATCTTTCCTTCTGCTGGTCTCTCTCTGACAGTCTCTATCACTGCCTCTCTCTTTTACTCTACCTGTCTTTCACTCTCTTTTGTCACTCTTGCCTGTGTCTCTCTTTTTCATCCTGCTGTCTCTTTCTCTCACTGTCTGTCTCTGTTCTCTGTATGCCATTCTCTTTTTATCACTCTCTGTCTCTCTCAGTCCTTGCCACGTCTCTTTCATTTTCTCTCGCTCCATGTCTGTCTCTCTCTTTCATCATTTCTGTATTTCTCTTGCTCTTCCACTGTCGTCTCTCGGTGTCTCTCTCTCTATGT
>ONZH01021613.1:0-84894 GCA_900303285.1 Rhinella marina | reverse complement strand
ATACATATACATACACATAACATACACACACATATAGACTTACAAAACACACATACATACTTACATGCTCCCGGCAGGTCTTCGAGCGTCAGGACGGCTCACACAGGTCACGATTCCCCCAAGCGCCCTTGCCCACTGACGATTCCACAGGCGCCCAGCAGAGGGCGCTGTGGGGAATCGTGACCTGTGTGAGCCGTCCTGACGCTCCGAGACCTGCCGGGGAGCATGTAATATGTATGTGTGTTTGTATGTCTTATGTGTGTGTATGTTTATGTCTGTATGTGTCTATGTGTACCCGGATCGTAATGGACTCCATTGACAGTCAATGGAGGACGGATCCGGTTACCATTATGGTCACACCAGACGGATCCACCCCCATTGACTTGCATTGGGGGTCATTCCGGATCCGTTTGGTGCGGATGCGGACGGAGAGAAAACCGCAGCATGTTGTGGTTTGTTCTCCGGTCTGAAGACGGAACGGAATGCTTTCAGGAGCTTCCGTTGTCTTCAGTTCAGTTTTTTCCCCATTGGACAATGAATGGGGACAAAACTGAAGCGTTTTATTCCGGTATTGAGCCCCTATGACGGAACTCAATACCGGAATTTTAAAACGCTAGTGTGAAAGTAGCCTTAGTCGTGTACTCCACAAATCTGGCCTTTATGGAAGAATGGCAAGTAGAAAGCAAGCCATAAGAAGTCCCGTTTGCAGTCTGCCACAAGCCATGTAGAGGACACAGCAAACATAGAAGAAGGTGCTCTGGTCAGATGAGACCAACGTTAAACTTTTTGGCCTAAATACAAAATGCTATGCGTGGTGGGAAACTAACTTTGTACATCACCCTGAACACACCATCCCCACCGTGAAACATGGTGGTGGCAGCATCATACTGTGGGGATGTTTTCCTTCACCAGGGACAGGGAAGCTGGTCAGCGTTGATGGGAAGATGGATGGAGCTAAATACAGGGCAATCCTGGAGGAAAACTTGGTAGAGGCCGCAAAACACTTGAGACTTGGGTAGAGGTTCACCTTCCAGCAGGACAACGACCCTAAACATACAGCCAGAGCTACAATGGAATGGTTTAGATTCATGTGTTAGAATGGCCCAGTCAAAGTCCAGACCTAAATACCATTGAAAATCTGTGGCAAGACTGGAAAATAGCTATTCACAGACGTTCTCCATCCAATCCGACTGAGCTTGAGCTATTTTGCAATGAAAAATTGGCAAAAATGTCATCCTTTAGATGTGCAAAGCTGGTAGAGACATACCTGAAATCACTTGCTGCTATAATTGCACCGAAAGGTGGTCCTACAAAGTATTGACTCGGGGGCTGAATACAAATGCACGCCACACTTCCCAGATTTGTATTTATTAATAATGTTGAATGTATCATTTTCCTTTCACTTCACACATACTTACAACTTTGTGTTGGTCTATCACACAAAATCCATATTAAATACACTTAAAGGGAACCTGTCACCTAAAAAATACCTTCCAAGCCGCCAGCATTACCTTAAAGTAGCCAGTAGTAGGTTTCTAAAGCTCCTTTTCTTCCTCCGGTCAGCTGTGCCAAAATCTTGAAAAAAAAACTTTAATCCTCTGAATTCGCTATGTCACAGCAGAGTTTGAAGTCAAGGGGGCAGCGACCTCCTCGCTTCAAGTCAGGATAACCGCGCCCCCTTTCCCTGCCCGTAAGCCTCTGATTGACAGCAAAGCTGCCTGAAGACTAGTACATCGCGATCTCTATTCCCGCGTCTGCGCATCGGCTCAATGCTCAGCGCACATCGAGGGAATAGAGACGTCGGCGCATGCGCGAGACTTCAGACGGCTTTAGTGAACTGCCTGTCAATCAGAGGCTTAGGGGCAGGGAAAGGGGGCCGCTGCCCCCTTGACTTCAAACTCTGCTGTGACATAGCGAATTCAGAGGATTAAAGTTTATTTTTCAAGATTTTGGCACAGCTGACCAGAGGAAGAAAAGGAGCTTTAGAAACCTACTGCTGGCTACTTTAAGGTAATGCTGGCGGCTTGGAAGGTATTTTTTAGGTGACAGGTTCCCTTTAAGTTTGTGGGTGTAATGTGAAAAAATGTGGAAATGTTTAAGGGGCAGGGGCGGATTGGCCATAGACCTTACAGGGTAATTTCCCGGTGGGCCGATGCCCAGGGGGCCATCTGGGCCCTCCTAATTGCCAGCAAGTGGAAATTTTGGGGGATGTATTTTGTGATGGACTGTGGTATTTGGCTCTGTTGGGGCGGTATAATGTGCCACAATATGGTATTACTGGCCCTGCCTTCCATCAATTTGGACCCAACTACAAAATGGGGCCACTTTTAGTATTTTTTCCAGGGCCACTTTAAGTTCCCAGTCCGCCCCTGTTAAGGGGTATGAATACTTTTTCAAGGCATTTATGACAAGGCATGCACCTTGTTATAAATCATTCTCAAGCTGCACAGGGGAGATCACAGACTGGCATAAAAGGTAGTCCGCCCAGTGTTTCAATTGAGGAGGCATGATGACATGTTTGGTCACATGTTTATCGGCCCAAGAGGAGGATGGGAGGCGTAGTCGCTCACAGTTGCTCCCTAGGGCAGTGCAGTGAAAGGGGGGTGCACACTTTCTTCCCTTGGGACATATCCTGGTTCTGGGGATCCTGCCTGATGGTAGTTGGGGTGCCTAAGTGTTTGTATGGGTGGGTGGTGTGTGGGGTGCAATGGGGTGCCAGCTTATGATGTAGGAGTCAGTAACCAGACCAGAGGAATAAACGTCTCTCTTTACTCAAGTGCAAAATGGGTGTTGCGGTGCTCACAATTATAGTAGGCACAGTTCTGACTGAACACAGTGCTGTTCTCTCCCAGATAGTGATGTATGGATTTAGGCAAGAATGGGAGTTATGGTCCTCTCTCCTCTCTATTTGAATATAGTCTATCTCAAGTACAATCTATGGTGGGTAATAGTACTCGTGCAATAATGGCTGTAGTGTCCACTGAAGGATACAGGTTTTTGAAGGCACGTCTAGCTAGGACATTTCCAAGTGTGAAGGGTGTTAACAGTGTCCCTCACAGCAGTAAAGTCTGAATAGCTGAAGAGGAGGGTTACCTTACTGAGTCCAACGCTCAGCCATGCAAATTCTAGTTCTCCAATTCTCTCCTTTGTCTTTCACCTTCTGTAGATTATGCAGAGATCAGTGAGTCTCTGTAGCTTTTTTGGCCTGAGGAGAAGGAGCATGAAGCAAAAGCTTCCTCTCTCCTCGAACTCTCCACAACTAGTCTAAATGAGCTGGGTGTGGTTCCTGGATCCTCACTGCAATTGCAGGAGCCAGAAATGTTAACCCTGGCCTTGCCATCCATACATAGCTGTGCTGGGGACACATTACATAATAATACAATACAGTAGATAACAAACCATTTGCAGATACCCCCTGCTCTGGGATACTGCACAAGCCCTTCCATCGGCAGACATTTTATTATGGAAGCACTGTCCGAGCAGTCTTAGCTTCAATCATATAGAAAATGTGCCAGAATAAAGATACATTAGTAAGTGATATGAGTAAAGGTGACGCCTTCTCCGCAGGTAAATACATTCTCTATAATTCCCCTTTATTTCTATTAGGCCCGGGGTATGCAGATCTAAACTGTCTTATTAATTGATGGATGACATACCAGCACTATAACCATTTCTCTGACAGATATTCTGCCCGTACTACCTGAGCCATAAGGTATTCATTAATATTCACAAGAGTTATGAATTATTATCATTACTTAAAACCTAGCTTCAGACAATTATGAAGTCTTCCCTGGGCTCCTGAATCCTTCTGTGCAGTAATTGTGTGCACTCATCTGTTTGTGCTCCAGACGTCTCCTGCCTTCAAGGGGTTGTTGGGTGTTTAGTACTGATGGCCTATACCTCTATCAGATGGGTAGAGGTCCAACTCCCGGCACCCTCCACGATCAACTGCTTGAAAAGACTGCGGAGCTACGGTAAGTAATGCAGTCTCTTTCTAGGTCACGATCCCTCCCACTGTGCAAAGACATGTTTGACTTGTAAGCTGTCAGTACTATTGAAAAAATAGGGGGTCATTTATTATCCAGAATTGTGCCTATATTAAGCGTATTTCTGGTGCAGATCGCGGCGCTACAGTTATTTACGCTGTAATCTGGGACTTTCCCCCTCTCAAGCCAGGCTTAAAAAAATGGTGTGGGTGGGGAAGGGGATGGGCCAGTAGGCTAGGAATCTGGCTTACATTTAGACTGGCGCTGGATGTGCCGCAATTATGTAGAGGCCTGTTCCTCTTCATAACTCTGGCGGATCCACTGCCAGATATAGGGCTTATTAAGACCGGTGTCTAAAACGCCAGTCTTA
The DNA here is from genome assembly GCA_900303285.1 of Rhinella marina. Lineage (NCBI taxonomy): Eukaryota > Metazoa > Chordata > Amphibia > Anura > Bufonidae > Rhinella > Rhinella marina. The sequence goes on along the minus strand of ONZH01021613.1, from coordinate 80,538 downwards.
ATAAATGACCCCCATAGTTTTTTACCCTTATGTTTCACAGGATAGTCCTGCAAAAAACTGTTGGCAAGCATATGTTATACATAGTACAGGGCCTGAGGGGCAGGGCTTAGGGATTCTCTCTTTGGTGTTATCTGAAAGACATTGTCATGCACCGTCCTCTTAGGCCCTGCTCTTGGCTTAAAAGAATGTATCAGTTTTGTCCGTAGCACACCTAGGGCGGGTTTACATGTTGCTGCGATGTTACTTTTTTAAAATGGGGAAAAAACACATTGAAAAACACATGTGTTTTTACAGCAATTGCATATACAGGTGAAATATGATGAAGGGCGTCTGTCAGTAGACTTGTACCTATGACACTGGCTGACCTGTTTCATGTGCGCTTAGCAGCTGAAGGCGTCTGTGTTGGTCCCACCTAGAGGCTCTGCTCTTTCTGCAACTCCTGTGCCTTCTCCTCTTTGATTGACAGTGAAAACATCATCATGCCTGGCCCTGTCAATCAAAGTGGAGAGGGTGTGGCAATTTTAGAGAAAGCAGAGCCTCTAGGTGTAAAGACAACGCCCCCATTGCTCCTAGAGGCTCATTTGTATATATTAAAACATCATTTTTCTCAGCAATGCGGACAGGTTCGGACCCCTGAGCAAGGTGGGCCCCTAGTCCCCCCCCTTGCTGTGTGAGCAGGTAGCATGCCCTGTTTTGTCTGTGGTTATGGATCCCTCATGCATATTTTGGTCTATGGGTCCTTTAAAACCATGGCACTTTGTGATAAATAAGTGGGTTTCGGGCTGCAGTTTGGGCACTCGGTCTCTAAAAGGTTCACCATCACTGCCCTACACTATGTAAAATGGGGTGTTCAAGGCCAGCGACCATCACTTTAACCTACCTCTGCCGGGGAGTGCAGCTCAATGGTGACATAAGTGAGGGAGGAAGGAGCTAAATTCTTCTCCCAGTTGGGTTTCAATAAGAATGAAAACAGCTGGGAACCTGTGAGGAAAAAAAGAACTTTTAATAACTAAATGTAGTAGTTATATTGTGCGCCCCACAGCCAGAGCCTGAGGAGAATGTTTGAGAAATTTCATGAATCCTCAGTCACACATCCATGTCCATGCTTAAATCCATGAAAAGGTGGTCAGTGATGCCTCTGTGAAGATGTCCGTGATGGATCTGTGTCCGTCTTTTGCTGTCCGTGTGTCATCCGTGTTTCACTGACACTGAACAGCTGAAAAACAATTTTCAAAGCATCTCTCCCTAATGATCTGTGAAACACGGATGGCATCCTTGTTTTTCATGGACCCCTAAACTATAATGGTCGTAATGGATCCATGAACTCGTACCAAACAGAGCATGTATCCGTGCTAAAAAACGGATCAAGACTGATGTCTGAATACACACATTAAAATGAATGGGGACGTGTGCTGTCCGTGGAGAAAACATACAGCTCATGTCCGTGGAACACTCACGCGTGAATGAGGCTTTATTATTTTTATGTAGGTAATACGTGTAGTGCCCTGAAGCAAGGATACTTTGGAGTCCGGACATTTTCCTCTGTTGCTACATTGCAAAGCCAGGAACTCACCACTTTGAAGGGTTAAGGGTACTTTCACACCTGCATCAGGGGGCTACCACAGGTGCACGTGTGGGGCTGAAACTATGCTCCGGCCCCATTTACTGTAATGGGGGCGGGCCACGGATCCGTTCTGGCCCCACACATGCACCTGCGGCAGCATGGATTCAGCGGGCTGTTCACCCGCCGGAACAGCCTGCCGGAGTCCCCTGACGCAGGTGTGAAACTAGCCTAACTTGCACTGTGATTTATGGCATTGTTTGCTTCTACTGTTGAATTGCATTTTATATCATACTAGCTGAAGGACCCGGCTTCGCCCGGGTATATTTAATCTATTTCATTCAATGTTTGTGTGTGTGTCCTTAAAAGATATCGAGAGTGACCTCTACAGTGCCCGCCCCTTCAACAGTGACCTCCACAGCAGCAAGCCCCTTAACAGAAACATCCACAGCACCCTCCCCTTTAACTGTGACCTCCACAGCAGCTAGATTGGCCGCTGTCTTCACCACAGAAAGCCGGACCTCACCGGCCATTCCCCCAAACGTGAAGCAGCGCCCCCTGCAGCTCATGCTCAGACTGCACAGTTCTGCTGTCTGAGAGTGAGTTGTTCATAAGGACATCCCTGTGTCCATCCAGGCCCTGCGCATGACAGAGGACAGGGAGTCTGAAAGCCAGACTGTCCAGCCTTCCCCCAACGTGAAGCCGTGCCGCCGGTCCCCATGAAGCCACACCGCTAAACATGAGGTAACGCTCCCTGGCTGAGCGTAAGCTACTGAAAGGGTGGACATCCCTGTGTCTGTCCAGGCCTTGCGCCAGATGGCGGACAGGGAGTCTGAAAGCCAGACTGTCCAGCCTAAAACCGGACCTCTGGCCACCCTTTAGGCTGGACAGTCCAGTTTTCTGGCTACCTGTTGTCCGTCCGGTGCAGTGCCTGGACGGATGCAGGGATGTCCACCCTTTCAGTAGCTCACGCTCAGACAGCTTCTCCTCCGTGTCTTCACGGAGCCAGAGGGAGTGGCCTCATGTTTAGTGGTGTGGCTTCATGGGGCCTGGGGGCACGGCTTCACGTTGGGGGGAGGCTGGACAGTCTGGCTTTCAGACTCCCTGTCCTCTGTCATGCGCAGGGCCTGGATGGACACAGGGATGTCCTTATGAACAACTCACTCTCAGACAGCAGAACTGTGCAGTCTGAGCATGAGCTGCAGGGAGAAATTCACCCTCCTCCCTCCACTGCAGCTGACAGAAGTTGATTTTTACCTTCATTTTTTCAATCCTGAAAAATGCGGAGTGGAAGGGGCGTGGCCTGACTGAGTCGGGGCGTAACTTATTGGCACCTGGGGGTGGGGCTTTTAAGTCCTTCTTTTGAGGGTGGCCTGAATTACAGGTCGATGCTATAGTAATTTAGGAGAAAACACAGTGAGTAGCAGTTGAAGAAAACATCTTTTATTACTACTGAATGGTAAATATGTGAAATTTATATTATATTATATTAGGTAATGATTGATGATAAATTAGTCTAAAACATAAGTTATATTTATGGTAACCGGAATACTCCTTTAACTGTGTCATCCACAGCGCTCTGCCCCTTTAAAGCAGACCTACAGCAGTGAACTGGCTGGGTTGTTATGGAAACCTGTTGTGTGTGGAGGCTAACTGCCTGTGAGCTTCTATTGGCTGATAAGGGTCACGTGACCAGGCTTCTATTGGCTAATGCATTTTTTGGGAATATCTCAGGAACGGTACATCCTGTAGAGCTGAGACCTGTTCTAAAACCTTCCCGGACACCTGATGTACCGTACCTGTTTGCCTAATTTGGTGATTGTAGCTGCAACGGTGTGGATTCCTTTAGCAGACATACACTCACACATACACTCAGCTTTATATATTAGATTAGATATCCTGTTTATTTGCACTGTTATTGCACTGAATTGTGGAAAGGGTTAAAGGGGTTGTCTCACTTCAGCAAAAGGCATTTATCATGTAGGCAATGTTAATACAAGGCACTTACTAATGTATTGTTATTGTCCATATTGTCTCCTTTACTGGCTGGATTCATTTTTCCATCACATTATACACTGCTTGTATCCATGGTTCACTATAGAAAAAAGCACTAACCTATGTGCACTCGGTCACATAGCTCAAAATGAGTACAGAGGGGCCGGCACTTTTTCCTATAGTGTGCAAGCATGGCCACTGCTGCTGGATTGGAGGGTGGTCATAACCATGAAAATGAGAAGTTTATCATGTGATGGAAAAATGAATCAAGCAAGCAACGGAAGCAATATGAATAAAAACATTACATTAGTTAGTGGCTTGTATTAACTTCCTCTACATAATAAATGCCACTTGCTGAAGTGAGAAAACCTCTTTAATGCACAGCCAGTTTGCACTGAGACTTTGTGAATTTCCAGCTAGTGTACTGATAAACTAGTATTTTTCCACTGCTGTCATAAGGGACTATGCAGAGATGAGTTTTAAAGGGAAATGCCAGAGACAGTGAACTTTTGACTGTCTAGTTTAGCTCTGTCAAGGTACTTTCACACTAGCGTTAATATTTTCCTGTATTGAGATCCGTCATAGGGTCTCAATACCAGAAAAAAACGCTTCTGTTTTGTCCCCATTCATTGTCAATGGGGACAAAACGGAAATGAACAGAACGGAATGCATTTTGGAGCATTCTGTGGTTTTCTTTCCGTTGTGGGTTGCGGAGCAAGCCGGATCCGTCATGACCCACAATGCAAGTAAATGGAGACGGACGTTTTCTCTGACACAATCAAAAACAGATACGTCCCCCATTGACTTTCAATGGAGTCCATGACGGATCCGTCTTGGCTATGTTAAAGATAATACAAACTGATCTGTTCATAATGGATGCAGATGGTTGTCTTATCAGTAATGAAAGCATTTTTGCTGAGCCCTGCCAGATCCAGTAAAATGCTAGTGTGAAAGTAGACTGGTGGCAGCACAGATCCAGCAGGCTGTTCACCCGGATACCCGTGCCGCCAGTGTGAAAGTAGCCTTAGACAGTTGTTTATGATTGAAAACTTCTTGTTCATTCCCATTTACTTGTATTGTGGCCCAATACAAGTTTATGGCAGCCTTGAATTGCAACATTGTTTCTGTTTTAGGTTGTGTTTCTCCCGCTTAACCTGTCCCACTAGAAAGTTCTATATCAGATTGAAACTGTATAAGAGGATGTTAACACGTGTAATTATGGTGTAGAAATTTCACCAGGGGCTGCGTGAATTCTGACTCCCGCTCATTTCAATGGGAAGCAGCACTGAGGATCAGAGAGTGACCTTTTAAAGCCGCAGCCACGCCGAGGTGAGATGTCCATGCTTGGTGCAGCTTTGAAACACCACTCTGTGATCATTGCAAAAATGGGAGGCAGAAAGGATGCAACTACCAGAAGAAAACACTGTGTGAATGGCCCCAAAATGTAGAGCAGTCAGAGCCCCTAGTTGTCTACAGATAGGAACCAGTGGTTAGTAGGAGAGATTCTGCCAGACTGCATGAGTGACCAGAAGAAAATGCTGAGATGGGGATATTCTGCTCAACAACTGAGCCTCAGACACTGTGCCACTAGGCCTTTAACCAGGGAGCCAGCTGGATGACTGAGCAACAAATCCAGGGATCTGGATCTGGCTAGGGTATCAGTCTTCTAATAAACAGATGGACAGCTAGCTTAGGCCTTTCCTCTTCTGCTAGGGAGGAGACTGGAGAAGTCAGCTCACTATATTGTCAGTATTGTTTTGAACCCGAATTCCTCCAGTAAAGAAGCACACTGGTTTACCATTTCCACCAGAGAGCATCAACACTTAAACAGTGTCTATGGGACCCAGCGTAGCATTGGGGTCACTCTAGGGTCGTCGCGGGTATCGATATTTCGATACTGAATCAATACTTTTATACCAGTATCGATTCGGTACCGGGATTTGCTCTTTTGTGATACCTGTGTACGTCAGGACGTAGTGCGCGCACTCTGACCTGATGCTGCACACAGTCAGGTGACATTGCAGGTGACATTGCAGCGGGAGGAGAAGACACAGGAGCGCCGGACCCGGAGCGGAGCCGCGGCGCAGGAGAGGTGAGAGACTTCTTTATTTTTATTCTAATGGGGGCAGAGTGGGCTGATCTGAGGTCTGATGGGGGCACAATGGGCTGATCTGAGGGCTGATGGGGGCACAGTAGGCTGATCTGAGGTCTGATGGGGGCACAGTGGGCTGATCTGAGGTCTGATGGGGCACAATGGGCTGATCTGAGGTCTGATGCGGGCACAGTGGGCTGATGTGGGGTCTGATGGGGGCACAGTGGGCTGATCTGAGGTCTGATGGGGGCACAATGGGCTGATCTGAGGTCTGATGGGGGCACAGTGGGCTGATCTGAGGTCTGATTGGGCCACAGTGGGCTGCTCTGAGGTCTGATGGGGGCACAGTGGGCTGATCTGAGGTCTGATGGGGGCACAGTGGGCTGCTCTGAGGTCTGATGGGGGCACAGTGGGCTGATCTGAGGTCTGATGGGGGCACAGTGGGCTGCTCTGAGGTCTGATGGGGGCACAGTGGGCTGATCTGAGGTCTGATGGGGGCACAGTGGGCTGCTCTGAGGTCTGATGGGGGTACAGTGGGCTGCTCTGAGGTCTGATGGGGGCACAGTGCGCTGCTCTGAGGTCTGATGGGGGCACTCAGATTTTTTGGTGTTTTATTTTTTCGGCGTGGTATCGAGTATCACAATACTTTTTATTGGTATCGAAATCGAATCAAAATTTTGGTATCGTGACAACCCTAGGCCACTCCAAACCTGACCACTGAATACACCCCTATTTTCACTGTGGGGTGCTACCAATCAATTCAGTGGTAAATACTTCAGTATATGTAAACCTAATCAGCTGGAGTACAATGAACAGCAACTAAAGTTCCCCAAGAGAGAAAAAAAATCCTATCTCCACAAAGCAGATACAGGTGAGAAATATGTAAAATGTTTCCACTATATTTACCAGCGTGCTCCACTCCCACAGTAATGTGCGCACTTACTCAAAGGCCATATAATATAATGCTCAGCAGATGGAGGAGGTCTAAGGGCTATGTACACTTTTGGGGGCATTTTTTATTATTGCATTGTACTCATTTTGAGCTAAAAATAATTTTTTTAAATTGGTCTTCAAAAAAATATGGAATCCCTTTTTTCTGTACAGAGCTGAGATGCTCGAGTAGCAGGATCTGAATTTTCTCTTTGCTATGTCAGCCAGCTCGCCTGATGGCCCCTTATCTCTGCTCTCTCATCATAGCTCAGTTCTTATCTTACCGCGAAGAATGTGGATTTAGGTTGTGTTATACAGCCCGATGTGGCAGACGATTGTCTTCCCTCCCAGCAATCGCCTGCTAGCTAACGGAGGAGACCCCATGCTGTACAGTGGTTTGCTGGCGGTAGATTGTTATTAGACAGCACAATCTGCCACCTGCAAACAATAATTTCATTAGATCATAAGATTAAGAACATAAGATTTGGATTGTCCGATGATCGAGCAATCGGCGGCAGTATTACACTTCAAGATGTTCGCTAATGAGTGTTACTGTGAACACTCGTTAGCGGTTAACTGCCGAAAAATTGGGCATGTAATACAGTCTTTAAATAAATGTTTATGGCCTCTTAGTAAATTAGAGATAAGGGTTATTAGATGACCAGTAAAATGAACAATTCACATAGATTAAAAAAACAGTTAACCCTTTGTAACAGAATGGCTCAATATTTTTAATAAAGACCAACTTAAAAAATGATTTTTAGCTCAAAATGAGTAAATTGCAACCGTACAAAAAAATTGCCTCCGAAGGTATACAGCCTTTAAGAGGGTTGTCTCACTTCAGTAAATGGCATTTATCATGTAGAGATCATGCACTTACTAATGTATTGTTATTGTCCATATTGTCTCCTTTGCTGGCTGGATTAATTTTTCCATCACATTATACACTGCTCATATCCAGGGGTTAAGACCACCCTGCAATCCAGCACCGGTGGTCGTGCTTTCACAGTATAGGAAAAATTGCTTGCCTTTCTGGTGGCTGGAAGCATGGGGAGTGCACTTGGCACTTTTTCCTATAGTGTACAAACACGACCACCGCTGCTGGATTGCAGGGTGGTCGTGACCCCTGGATACGAGCAGTGTATAATGTGATAGAAAAATGAATCCAGCCAGCAAAGGAGACAATATGGACAATCACAATACATTAGTAAGTGCCTTGTATTAACTTTATCTACATGATAAATGCCATTTGCTGAAGTCAGACAACCCCTTTAAGGCTGTAGCTTGCAGCTTACAAATACAAAAAACTCTGAGAGAGTCCCTTTAAATGTATACTGCAACCCTTTTTCGCTCGCCAACAGTAAATTTACGTCTGTGGCAGGGCATTTAAAACTGGTGTCCACTTTGGGCAAGCAGCAGGCTCCATGGCTGCCAGGTGTCTGTTGTTTTAAACAGCAGACACCCGGCACTAATGTTTTTAACCCTGCAAATGTCACCACGGCACCTGGCTGCCCTAAAACCTGGAAGTGGGCACTACTGGGTGTACTCTGGCATGTATGCGGCAGCCCCTATCCTTCTGTGTGACGGGAGGCTGCTGTATCATAGGAACATAGTAAATTGGTCATTGGAATCTTTGAGACAAGCAATATGATGATTGCTTGTTATAGTTCCCTATGGGAACGATAAAAAAAATATAAAAAAAATAAAAACTTAAATCACCCCCCACCTGTCCCCAAAATATAAATAAAAATATGTAAACAGTAAAAAATACACATCATGGGCATCTCCCACACTATTAGAACATAAAAATATTTTTTCCCATACTGCAAACAGCGAAAAGGAAAAAAAAAATTAAAATGGACGATATTCCGTTTTTTTGGTCGCTTCACCTCCCACAAAAAATTAACTAAAAAGTGATCAAAAAGTCATACACACCCCAAAATGGTATAATTGAAAAGTACAGATTGCTAAAAAATTTGCTCTACATAGCTCTGTTCATACAACTACAAAAAAAGGGACCAGAATATGGCTACGAAAAGAAAAAAAATATCTTTTACAAAGAAATTTTTTTTATTATTAAAACACAAGAAAAACTATACACACGTGTTATTGACGAAATCCTACTGACCTGAAGAATAAAAGGAAATAGGAAATGGTGTAAAAAAAAAAAAAAACTCAAATATACTGTGGCAGTGTTTTTTCGAATTCCACCCAATTTTGATTTTTTTTTTCCCCACTTCCTACCGCATTTTATGCAACTGTATATGGTGCCATCAGAAATTGCATCTTGTCCTGCAAAAAACAAGCCCTCATACGGCTATGTGAATGAAAAAATAAAAAAGTTATGACTTTGGGAGGGCTGGAAATTAAAAAATGAAAACGAAAAAAATTGGAAAATTTCCTGGTCATTAAAGGGTTAAACTAAAAGCGTGGCTTGCACAACCACATGCCATGTATTGATCTATTGCTTCTCAACATAATAATAAACTGTACACGAAGCACGTCACAGTGGCTTCTTTCAAGTGGGTCCCTACACTAAATTGGCGCAGCACTACATGGGGACCACCGCTGATGCAGCACCACCCCTGCAGGCGACACAACTCAACAACATCCGTGCTGTCAGGATATGCCCTCCTCTGGCGCTGGGCAACCGCACAGGCACAGCCCCAATGCAACAGCAGCCGCCAAGGAGTACTGCCCCGTGTGAACACATCTCAAAAAGCCCATGGACCCATGCATTTTGATCAAAATGTATACTAATTGCCTTGCATAAAATTTACACGTGATGCTGAGAGGCAATAGACCGGTGCAGCGCATGTGCAATGCAGATCTTTTTCTCCACAATCTGGTCCCTTTAAGGGCCCTTGCACACGACCGTGGAGCACGGTCCATGAAAACCCAAACCGTGCTCCTTCCTGAGGCCACCGCTGTACAGTGATACACTGTACACGCTCGTATAGTGTATCACTGTACAGCGGCGGCCTTAGGAAGCGCACGGCGTCATAGCAACCAATGACGCTGTGCACTCCTGCCCTCAGAAGAAGTACGGTCTGGATTTTCACGGGCCGTCCCGGACCATGCTCCACGGTCGTGTGCAAGGGCCCTAAAGGGCATCTGTCAGCAGATTTGTACCTATGAAACTGGCTGACCTGTATGCTTGACATCTGAAGACATCTGTGTTGGTCCCATGTTCACATGTGCTCGCATTGCTGAGAATAATTATGTTCTAATATATGCAAATGATCATCTAGGAGCAATGGGGGCGTTGCTGTTACACCTAGAGGCTCCGCTCTCGGCAACTGTCGTACCCTCTGTACTTTGATTGACAGGGCCAAGTGTAATCACATTTATACTGCCTGGTCCTGTCAAAGTGCAGAAGGCGCAGCAGTTACAGAGAGAGCTGACCCTGTAGGTGTAATGACAACGCCCCCGTTGCTCCTAGAGGCTCATTTGCATACATTTAGGGCTGAAACGATTACTCGATATAAGCGAGTAATTCGACACAAAAAAATCCTTGATGCAAATTTTTTGCATCGAGGATACGTTTGTGTCACGTGACCACGGAGCGGGAGTGAAGCGCTTGCTATTTTACTCACCGCTCCGTGGTCACCCGCCGGCTCGTGTGCTGCACTTTCAGTCCCGACACATCATCAGGACATAGTTCACGTATGCGTGCACTATGAACTGACGCTGCGTGACGTCAGGCTGACAGTGCAGTGCGCAGAGAACAAGATGAAGTAGCTGTGCAGCACCCCTACAGGAAAGGTAATTATTTTGTTTCACTTTGGGGGGGGGTTAAGCTGGAAGAACTGGGGGGCAAACTGGAGGCAAGCTAGAGGCACCTGATGGCACTGGGGGGCAAACTGGAGGCACTGGGGGGCAATTGATAGTACTGGGGGGTAAGCTGCAGGCACTGGGGGGCAAGCTGGTGGCACTGTGGGGCCATCTGGTGGCACTGGGGGGCAATCTGGTAGCACTGGGGGGCAATCTGGTGGCACTGGGGGGGCAAGCTGGTGGCACTGAGGGGGGGAAGTTAGTGGCACTGGGAGGCACCTGATGGCACTGGGGGGGCACCTGGGGGCAAGCTAGGGGAACTGGGAGGGAAGCTGGAGGCAGTGGGGGGCAAGCTGGAGGCACTGGGGCCTGATGGCATAGGGTAGCTGATGGCACTAGGGGTAACTGATGGCACGGGGGGGGGGGGGGGGGTCTGATGACTTTTTAAAAAGGTAAACGTTCTTTTAATTAGTTATTTCTTATTAGAGTACTCGATTAATCGTTGGATTAATCGATAGATTACTTGATTACTACAATAATCGTTTGCTGCAGCCCTACATACATTAAAGCATCCTTTTTCTCAGCAATGTGGGCACATATGAACATGAGACCAACACAGATGTCTTCAGCTGCCGAGTGTACATGAAACAGGTCAGCCGGTGTCATAGGTACAAATCTGCTGATAGATGCTTTTTAAATGTATAGCAATACCTCCCAATTTTTTCCATACTAGACCACGCCACTAACTCAGCCCAAAGCAGAATTAGTGACCTGCAGCAGCTGGGGATCGCTTAGGTGAGTGTAAGTTCCTTTAGTTTTTTTTTACAGCATGTGGAGCCCCTGATAGAACTCTTATCGCACTTCAATATCCATATAAATATTAGCTCATAAATCAACGGATTATGGATATTTCAACCCTTTCGGTACTGGAGGTTTTTTTGGCTTTGCGTTTTCGTTTTGCACTCCCTGCCTTCAAACAGCCATAACTGTTTTATTTTTCTGTTCACATAGCTGTATCAGGGCTTGTTTTTTGCGGGACAAGTTGTACTTTCCAACGCCACCATTTAATATTGCATATGGTGTAGTGGGAAGCGGGAAAAAAATTCCAAATCGGGTGAAATTGCAAAAAAAAACGCTATTCCGCTACAGTTCTACGGGTTTTTTATTTACAGCGTTCGATGTTCATTACAACTGACCAGTTACTTTCATTCTACTGGTCAGTACGAATCCGGCAATACCTAATATGTATAGTTTTTCCTGCGTTTTGATAGTGATAAAATAATTATAAAGTTGGACTTTTTTTTTGTCATATCTTGACCCCTATAACTTTTTGGTATTTATGTGTACGGAGCTGTATGGGGGCTCATTTTTTGCAGGGCAATCTGAAGTTTTTATTGATACCATTCTGGGGTGTGTATGACTTTTTGATCACTTTTTATTTAATTTTTTTTAGAAAAAAAAAACAAAAAACAGCGAATCGCCATTTTGACGTTTTTTTCCGCCACACAATTCGCTGTATTGGATTTTTTTTTTTTTACATTTTAAAAGTACGGGTGTTTTCGGTCACGTTGATACCCATGATGTCTATATTTATTGTTATTTAGGTATTTATTTTTTAATTATACGGAAAGGGGGGTGATTTAAACTTTTATTTTTTATATATTTTTTAACATTTTTTTAAAATTTGTTGTGATTATTTTAAAGCTCAAATATGAGCAAATTGTGTTTTTTATTTTTTCTTTATGAGAAATCAGGGCTTTTTAATTTTGAATTAATAACCGAATTTGCTCATTTCTTATCCTGGCCTGTCATCTAGTGGCCAGAATAAGAATTGCACTTTGAAAGCTGTAAACCTCATCAGCGAGGTTTACAGCTTTCAGATCGTGTACAGACACCCCGATTGGCCACACCGGGCGTCTGTACATCATCCGGAAGCGTACGCTTCCGGGTTTAGACTCAACTAGATGTGATCACGGCATCTAAAGGCCTATGAAGACGCCGTCGATGGCGGTAAATACCCGCAAATGTGTCCGCATCGCCCCAGCGCCGTACATGTACGGCGCTGGGAGTCTAAGGGTTAAGATCCAAATTGCACCAAATAATGAAGCTAATTTACTAACATTTATGCCTGGAAACTGCTGTAAATGTTGCTGAGAAACAATGCCAGCCAGTAGTATTTTCGCCAGGAGCAGGGACTGCCGTAGATGCGCCTAATATATGACCAGGCATGCAGTAGTTTTTTTGTCAGGTGCGAGGACTAACATAGATGAGTCCAATTTATGACCAGGTACCCAGCTCCTCATAAATTAGACAAATCTTACAGCAGAGCAAGGGGGAAACTATGAGCGACGTAAAAAACGGTGCCCCAATATCCATCAAATCTGTGGATGTAGAAGAGACAATGTACAGTGCCTTGCGAAAGTATTTGGCCCCCTGGAACATTTTTCAACCTTTTGCCACATTTCAGGCTTCAAACAAAAAGTTATAACATTTTACATTTTTGGTGAAGAATCAACAACAAGTGGGTCACAATTGTGAAGTGGACCGAAATTTATTGGATCATTTAAACTTTTTTTGTAAATAATAAAACTGAAAAGTGGGGCGTGCAAAATTATTCAGCCCCCTTGTATTAATACTTTGTTGATCCACCTTTTGCTGCGATTACAGCTGCGGTCTCTTGGGGTATGTCTCTATCAGTTTTGAACATCTAGAGACTGAAGTTCTTGCCCATTCTTCCTTGCAAAACAGCTTGAGCTCTTTGAGGTTGGATGGAGAGTGTTTGTGAACAGCAGTTTTCAGCTCTTTCCACATATTCTCAATTGGATTCAGGTCTGGACTTTGACTTGGCCATTCTAAGACCTGGATACGTTTATTTTTGAACCATTCCATTGCAGATTTTGCTTTATGTTTGGGATCATTGTCTTGTTGGAAGATAAATCTCCGTCCTAGTCTCAGGTAACAGGTTGCAACAGGTTTTCATCCAGAATGGTCCTGTATTTGGCTCCATCCATCTTCCCATCAATTTTAACCATCTTCCCTGTCCCTGCTGATGAAAAGCAGGCCCAAACCATGATGCTGCCACCACCATGTTTGACAGTGGGGATGGTGTGTTCAGGGTGATGAGCTGTGTTGCTTTTACGCCAAACATATCGTTTTGCATTGTTTCCAAAAAGTTTGATTTTGGTTTCATCTGACCAGAGCACCTTCTTCCACATGTTTGGTGTATCCCAGGTGGCTTGTGGCAAACTGTACACCAGACTTTTTATGGATATCTTTGAGAAATGGCTTTCTTCTTGCCACTCTTCCATAAAGGCCAGATTTGTGAAGTGTTCGACTGATTGTTGTCCTATAGAAAGACTCTCCCACCTCAGCTGTAGATCTCTGCAGTTCATCCAGAGTGATCATGGGCCTCTTGGCTGCATCTCTGATCAGTCTTCTCCTTGTTTCAGATTAAAGTTTAGAGGGACGGCCGGGTCTTGGTAGATTTGCAGTGGTCTGATACTCCTTCCATTTCAATATGATCTCTTGCACAGTGCTCCTTGGGATGTTTAAAGCTTGGGAAATCTTTTGGTATCCAAATCCGGCTTTAAACTTCTCCACCACAGTATCACGGACCTGCCTGGTGTGTTCCTTGGTCTTCATGATGCAGAACCCTGAGACTATCACAGAGCAGGTGCATTTATACGGAGACTTGATTACACACAGGTGGATTCTATTTATCTTCATCAGTCATTTAGGACAACATTGGATCATTCAGAGATCCTCAATGAACTTCTAGAGTGAGTTTTCTGAACTAAATGTAAATGGGCCGAATAATTTTGCACGCCCCACTTTTCAGTTTTATTATTACAAAAAAAGTTTAAATGATCCAATAAATTTTGTTCGAATACTTTCGCAAGGCACTGTAGTTATACAGAATATAAAGTGTGATGTGATGATACATAGATAATCATAAGACATGAGACAGACAGAGAGCGAAAGATACATATGAGATGGATGGATGGATAGATAGATAGATAGATAGATAGATAGATAGATAGATAGATAGATACTATAAATAGATATTAGATGGATAGATAATTAGAAGTATAGATATTAGATAGATAGACAGATCACTCCAGTATACACAGTGCTCCTCTGCTAGCTAGACAGGCAGATTAGATGATAGATAATAAATAGATATGGAATGGATAGTTAAATAGATATTTTGATAGATGATAGATGGATAAGGCCTCATGCACACTACTGTATGTATTTTGTGGACCACAAATTGCGGATCCGCAAAATATGGATACTATCTGCATTGGATCCGCATTTTTTAAGGACCCATTGATTTTAATGGGTATACTTGCGGCCAAGTATAGGACATGTTTTGTGTAATGGACGTACAGGTATGGAAAGCACGTGGATCATCCAGATGCTTTTCACATCTATATGTTGGTTCGGCAAGAAGATATAATCTGTCTGCAAAATGCGAAAGGACCCAATGAAGTCAAGCAGACCACAAAACGGACACAGTAGCGTGAGGCCTACAGACATTTAGAAACTAGATATTTTGATAGATATTAGAGAGACTGATAAGAATAATAGACAGATATTACATAGATAAGTAGATATTAGATAGATAATAATAATAGATAGATGATAGATAATAGATAGATAGATAGATAGATAGATAACAGATAGATAGATAACAGATAGATAGATAGATAATAGATAGATAGATAGATAGATAAATAGATAGATTATAGATATATAGATAGATAGATAGATAGATAGATAATAGATAGATAGATAGATAGATAGATAGATAGATAGATAGATAGATAGATAGATAGATAGATAGATAGATAATAGATAGATGATAGATAAATAATAGATAGACAGGTAATAAATAGACATATAATAGTGCCAATATAGATAAAATAGATAGAAATATATTAGACAGATAATAAATAGATATTGGATAGATAAGGTATGTTAGATAGATAGACAGATACATAGATAACAGATAGATAACATAGGTATTGTGGTTGCAGTTGTGTAATATGAGTAGTTGTGGATGATGGGAGTTGAACTTTGTTAGGATGAGTGCACTCTGGAATTCATCCTCCTGTGAGGACTTCCAGGAGGAGTAATAGTAGTACACTGACAGGATGCCCTGCTCCCTGCTGATGATTTACCTCGCAGAATACATGATAATGCATCTATTGTCCTCATCGCCTTCACTAAAAGTACCGGGGGGAGCCCCCAGCCCCTCTCCCGCTGCACTAACTAGTCCTGAACTTGGTCACCTCTGGCATCACTACTAACTAGTTGTGCCAAAATTATGGGATGTGGTTGCCTGAGCAACCAGACTGGACGTCACAATCTGGGCATGTGTATTCCATTTTTGTCTCTTTCTCTCTCTCTTTTATTTTCAGGCAGAGGGAGAGACAGGAGGGGGGACATTATTTCCCTAAATAAAAGAAATTAGCAGCCATCTTTCCTAAAAAAGCCTCACCCCTTGTGCACAGCCTTGATCGGTGCATGCTCGCGAGCCCCCCTCCTGGCATCCCATGGGTTAATAGCCGGGGTGCGAAGAAAGGGATCACGATTGCAATATAAACTGCAGTCAATCAGGGGGAGGGGGCCATGAGAGGGCCACTGGGGAACGAAGAGGATCCGATGGAGGAGATGGAGAATGAAGACATGTCAGGTAACGCCGGCTTCACGTTGCATTAGGCGATGCATGCGGGGAACCGGGCGCTGGACGAGGTGCCTGCTACGGGCGGTGGGTGGCAGAGGCCGGCTGCAAACGAGGAGGGAGGGCGCGGAAAACCGTACACTTTACGATTGTTCTGTAGTTTAAAGTTTTTCGCGGTGGGGAAATCCCGTGCAGAAGGGCGCTGAAGAAAAAAAAAGCTAGATTTCTGTGCCCCCCGTTATAATGTGATTTCTGTGCCCCCCCCCGTTATAATGTGATTTCTGTGCCCCCCGTATAATGTGATTTCTTTGCCCCCCGTTATAATGTGATTTCTTTGCCCCCGTTATAATGTGATTTCTGTGCCCCCCCCATTATAATGTGATTTCTGTGCCCCCCATTTATACTGTTATTTCTGTGCCCCCCATTATACTGGGATTTCTGTGCCCCCCATTATACTGTTATTTCTGTGCCCCCCATTATACTGTGATTTCTGGGCCCCCCCATTATACTGGGATTTCTGGGCCCCCCATTATACTGGGATTTCTGGGCCCCCCATTATACTGGGATTTCTGGGCCCCCCATTATACTGGGATTTCATTGTGTCAATGCAAGAAGCAGAGGTGTATGGCTATATAGCAAATGACTGCTTTGTGCTCCTGTATGCATGTCATTGGTGCACTCATCAGGTCCCTGGGTGGCACTGGTTATAACTGTGCATTTGTCTCAGTATCCTCCTAATTAGCAGTGGTGCAGTCTGTCACATCAGC
Source organism: Rhinella marina (assembly GCA_900303285.1). Classification (NCBI taxonomy): domain Eukaryota; kingdom Metazoa; phylum Chordata; class Amphibia; order Anura; family Bufonidae; genus Rhinella; species Rhinella marina. The sequence goes on along the minus strand of ONZH01021613.1, from coordinate 63,733 downwards.
ACCCCCCTGACTCAGACCCATGTGTCCCTCCTGCTGATAATGGAGCATGAGATCAGATTAGAATGCTGGGTAGTGTTTTTTGCAAGCATGCATCATCACCCCCATCATCATCATCATCATCAGTGCATTGTTAAGCCCTGATGATCTGCGACATCCCTGGTCCTGTCCCCATGCACGTCTGGTGTCACTCGTTTCTCCGTACAATTTGCTGCATCACTTCTCGTGTGGTCCCGTGCATCCTGCGCGCCTCGTGTTGTTTTATGAGCGTGCAATCTATTTGCTTTGTTTGAATGTCTGTGATATTTCCATAGGGTCTCAGAACGGCAATGGATAGACTCAATCTGATAGACAATGATATTATGAGTAGTGGGTTGTCTTCCCGGGTTATATCCACGCCTGTGTTTCCCCTCCATGTGCGTAGATAAAAAAAAAAAATGTAGACTCCGATCAAGCGGCAGGAAAGAAATTCAGGATTTCAGGGATTTGTGTTCACATCTAAGATCCCAAGTCTTTGGTTTGGGATAAAATAGGGTTGTGGCCCTTTAAGTTTTACATCGAAGGGTTAAAGTTTTATACTGTGCTTATTAGGTGGCTAATTGCTGATGATTTATTATATATCTAGATAATGTGGAAACGGTACTTTGGGCTGATTAGGGACCTTGGTGTAATTGGCCGCTCCCCGTGTGTTATAGGTACGGCATTGAAATTCTATTGTGACGTCACAGGCCTGTGAGATGGGAGGATGTTTGTGGTCACGTAATGTCTGGCTGATATTTGTGCAAGTTGTTGAAGTCATTGGGTCGTCTTCTTCTGTCACCTTGTTAGAAATTTATATTCAATTGCCTCTTCGTTGTATCTGTTTCTGGGAAAGTTGGTTGACCATTAGTATGATGGATAGGGATGAGCGAAACGACTTGGGATGTTTCATCCAAAGTCTATTCGCTCATCCTTAATGATGGATCCCAATTCAGCTTTCACAGGAGTTGCTGATGTTTTTCAGAAAGCCGTATCCACTATTACAACAAACCCAGCTTTTCCAGACTCCTGAGTCATACATTTCTCAGGAGACGTGTATCTTAAAGGGAACCTGACACCATGAAAATGCAGCGTAATCTGCCGGCAACACCTTATAGAGCAGGAGAAGCTGAGCAGATTGATATATAGGTTTATAGGAAAAAATTCTGTAAAAACTTATAATTTATCCATTTATACCCATGCTCACCCTGGGCTTTGACATCAAGGAGGCGGTCCTATCAGTGATTGACAGCTATCTCTGTATACACTGTCATAGAGGGAAGGCTGTCAGTCAAGGACGTCAAGGCTCTGAATGAGCAGGAATTTGAATGAATTACAATTTTTGCTACACCCCCCCCCCAAACTGTATATTAATCTGCTCAGCTCCTCCTGCTCTATAACATGCCACCTGCAGCTCAGACACCATGTTCTACCAGACGGGAACCCTTTAAAGATGAGTATGACAGACTGTTTCCCTCTATAACCTGTAAAATAAGCCATTGAGTCTTCCTTTTCTTTTAAATCGTTAGAACATTGGGCCTTATTTATCAAAACTTTCTAAAGCCTAGTTCACACCATAAAGTCAAAGGCGAGATCCCCTCTGGTTTCTACTGTGTTATTTCAGTGTGAATGCAGAGGGCCCACTTGGGGTTTCAGAGGTGTCCACCAAGAAAGGACATGGTTGCGGCTATAAACCGTTCGCCTCCCATTTAAAACAATGGGAAGCGGATTCAGCGCTGCTTCTGGCAGCTTTTTGGTACAAAATCAGCAACAAATTCTTCCAGCAAAAAAAACAGGACTGTGGAGTCCGTAAAGCCAAAGTTCTGACTCCGACTCCTACATTTTATCACAGTCCAGCTCCGACTCCTTCATAAATGGCCAATAATTGAGTAATAGCAAATTTACTGTAGTACAATGGTATCATCAGGTTTCTTCTCACCATTGTTTAAGTAATCAGGCTACTTAGAATATAAACCATATTTATTGGAATACAGTTTCTGAAATTCCTGACATTTTCTAAATTTCTGGAAGTAAATATGTAATGCACTATGGGGGACATTTACTAAGACCGGCGATTTAGATGCCGCTCTTAGTCCATGTCCGCTGGTACTCGATGCGCCTGAGTTATGTAGAGGTGCCAGCCTCTACATAACTTAGGCGCTGGTCATGCGACTTGCTTAACGCACCAGCTCCCTTGCTGGTGGAAATGTAAGTAATTTCCTACACCAAGAACAGGCGAAGAAAATGATGAATGAGATGGGCTGACCGACCCGCCCCTGTCCACATCCACGCCACCCCCCTTTTCCCACCACTTTGGAAATGTGGCGTGAGTGGGGAAAAGTCTTAAATTCGGCTGCAAATCTGCGACAAATCTATGCCAAAAAATGGAGTACGTCGCATCATAAATGACCCTCTGTGTGATATATAATTGGAGCTGTGAACTCTTCTTACCTTCACAGATGAAAACCTTCCACTCCATCTTCAGAGGCTCACAATATTGGGTGCTCTCCAGCTGCACAAGGTGACGGGTTTACTGGGGTCAGGCATGACGGATGCTGACTGACAGGATTGGAGGTAGCCCCTTCAGCAGCCCTGGTTTAACACACACTCAGACTGTATGCTGAGGGCCTAGAGGGGAGGCCAAGCCTAAGGGGCTTAAAGGGGTTGGCTCTTCACACATTGATGGCATAACACTAGGATATGCCATGAATGTCAGATAGGTGCCGGTCACAACTCTGGGACCCGCTCCTATCTCAAGAACAGGGCCTCCAGAAGTGAAAGGAGAGCAGCCTCGCATGTGCAGTCACCCTCCGTTTACTGCTGTAGGACTTTTGAAAATAACCGAGTACTGGCTCAGCTACATCCGGAAGTCCCACAGCAGTGGAAACTTTTGAAAACCGGTATGGGACTTCTGAAAATAGCCTCAACTTTTATATCCAGGGGTAGATTGGCCATAGACCCTACAGGAAAATTTCCTGGTGGGTCAATGTCTAGGAGGGCCATTCAAGCCCTCCTCACAGATGCCAGCTGGGCTCATATTGATCTGATTCTCTCTTAGGCACCTGGCCGGCAGCCACAGGTGTCCTCCTGAATTCTACTGTATCGAGGTCAAGTAATGTATATGTCTAACTAGGCAGCGGTGTCATTCAGTGTCTGAGAACTCTGACAACGTCCCTGGGCGATGTAATGCTATATAAAAATTAGGGCATGATGGGAGTTGTACTATTGCAACAGCTGGAGAGCCACAGGTTGGTGAACACTGTTCTATAACTTATGTGATGACGTCACAGACATGGGGTCCAGATAAAGGACAACTATGCATTTGATATGTGCTCATCATGGTTGTCATTTCCCACATGGCTTGAACTGGAAGGATCATGATGAGTCTTATCGGATGGGCTGCCATGACAGTGACAGGGAGAGCAGTAAGAGGACAATCCGTGTGATACAATAGTACAGTGGATCTATATGGTCTGCTGAAGGTAGTGTGCCCTATGTACTACCCTTAAAGGGGTTTTCTGCTAATTAAGATGTTTTAGCAAGTGCCTGGAGCCTGCTAATGAAACAGAAGATTCATACTTACCTGCTCCACACCACTCTGGTCCTCTGCGCTGCCTCCTCTGTCTCCATCTCCCAGTCCCCACACTGTTTTCTTCTGGTGGTACATAGGCACGGTCACATACACTGCTCCAGCCAATGACAGGCTTAATTGCTGATGCCTATGCACCACCGGTAGAAAACGGGAGCGGAAGATGGAGGAGCACGTGGAGAAGGTAAGTCTGAATGTTCTGTTTCAGAGGGAGGCTAAGGCACTTGCTAAAAAAAATCATTAAAACTAGAAGACCCCTTTAACTGAGCCAGATGCCCGAATCACTTGTAGACATGTCGCTATCTCTGCACGAACGAAGGGTAGATTAAATGGCATGTTTTAATGACTGAGGCAATAATCACAGGAGCGCCAGTGCCTTCTCAAACAGCTGATTGGCGGGGGTCCTGGGTGTCGGACCCCCACGATCAGCTACTGATAACCTCTCCTGAGGATAGGTCATCAGTATTTAAATCTTGGAAAAATTAAAGCTTCCCATACACTTTAGATAGTTGTCGGTCTACAGCTATTCCTCCCAACTTCCCCACATACTTGGATTGGCTGACTGCGCTTGTGTTCTGAATGTGGAGAGGAGAATAAGCAGAAACCATGGGTTGCTGCTTATCTCCTATGAGAGCGTAAATCTCTCCCCTGACATTTGTCGTCATTTTTAGGACACCTGCATACACGTTGAGGCTTCATTCACACGACCGTATGTGTTTTGCGGTCCGCAAATTGCGGATCCGCAAAAAAAAACGGATGATGTTCGTATGGCATCCGTGTTTCCGTTTTTTTTGCGGATCCATTGTAACAATGCCTATCCTTGTCAGCAAAACGGACAAGAATAGGACATGTTCTATCTTTTTTGCGGAACGGAAATACGGACATACGGAAACGGAATGCACACGGAGTACCTTCCGTTTTTTTTGCGGACCCATTGAAATGAATGGCTCCGCATACGGTCCGCAAAAAAATCGGAACGGACACGGAAACAAAATACGGTTGTGTGAATGAAGCCTATAGAGGACTTTTCATGGGATTTTTTCTTTAGACTAATACCTTAGTATAGTATGTAAACTGCCTCCAGCAGGTGCCATTGTTTTTTTGTTTTGTTTTTCAGATTGTCCCCTTCATTGCGCCTCTATGCTGCCCGCTGTGAGAAGATGAGCTGTTTTTGTGAGATTTGGTAAATCTTTCGAGAACAAGTTATGTAAGCGAGTATAGCGCTGTTATGGTCCGGGCACATTCTAGATAGTGACAAATTTGGCAGATCAAATAAAAATACTAATGACTGGTGACTAATGTGATTTCTATGACTAATGACTGATGAAGGGCATCTAACCTGGAAATCAAACCAGTAAGAAGGGGTCATGTTGATGAAGGTCAGGGGCACTCAGTGTGCTGCTGTATGAATTGGTCTTTGCGCTCATTTCATGGGAATGACCTTTGATGTTGGTTTGACCTTTGAGTCCTCAATCCTACCATTGGTGTCAGTAGATGGAAGTAGTCTGAAGTGAGTGTCAGTAGTCACTTACAAATTAAGGGGGTCCAGGAGCGGGACTCTTTTGACTACTTTATAGCACATTTCAAAAATACTAAAATGAATGAATGTCTTTAACTTCTTTTTTCCAAAAGTCTCCACTGTCCCTTTATACCACTTCTCCTGGTTAATATTCCATTGATCTTCCAATGGCCTCTAGCACCAAGTGCCACTGCGTTAGTAGCGTACTACCATAGAGACACTTCATGCCACTGCTGTGGGCCACTGTTCTGGTTACCTACAGCCACCACTGGGGGGAGGGGTCTTTCTGTCTACAAATTTGTAGCTCTTCCAATAAAGTTCAAATCCATATGCAGAAAGCTTCCCATAGTGCTACTGCGGGTAGCCAAAATTAAAGGGGTTACCCAGGAATTTGATACTGGTGGCCTGTCTTCAGGATAGGTCATCAATATCAGATTAGTGTCAGTCCAACTCCTGGCACCCCCACCGATCAGCTGTTTGAAGAGCACCGTACATTGTATAGTGGCTGTGCTTGGTATTACAGCTCAGCCCCATTCATTTGCGCCTAGGCCATGTGACCATATACGGCGACGTCATTAGCCAAGGATGAGGCCTAAGCGTTCCTGGAGCTTTGCGCCTCTTCAAAGAGCTAAGGGGCGGGAGGTCCAACTTCTGAGGATAGGTCATGAATATCAAATTTCAGGATAATCCCTCTAGCTGTATCACTTTGTGAAGAAAAGCAGGGCATTTCGAAAACTCTGTAGAAGAAAAAACGGACATTTCCTTTAAATAACGTAGTAGTTTTGCACGGTTCATTTTAGAGTACAGTAAAATTCAGATAACGTTTCCATTCTTTGGACACACATGACCTCCAATCTAGAGCTTGCTTTTTCTGGTTTGTAAATGACCTTTATTGTTCTGACAGTACGAACGTGCACGATGGACTCTGGCTGATTGATGAACGTTCTGCTAAATTGTCTAGACTGAGATCAGGGGACATATCTAATTAATATACAGGATGGGCCTGTGTCATAAGACGCCAGCTGCAAAACGGATCGGAAGAAAAACCCACAACTGTAACAATAGGACAAACAACAAAAATTACACAAGATGACTGAAATATTTGAATGGACATTTCTAATATGCCAAAATGTTACAGTATGGGGCACATTTATCAGTGTTGTCCTTGCTCCTGTTTTCCCTACAGTTCACCATACTCCTGTACACATGGCTTAAAGGGATTATCCCATGAGTATTGTCAATTAATGAAAATCAGACATAATATAGCATATGTCTTTTTTTTACAAAGCTAGAACCAGCCCTGTACCTCACATGGATCCAGAGCCTTCCCATTCATTGCTTCAGTTCAGCCATGTCCTTTCAGCTGCAGCTCTCTGGTAAATCAGGTTGGTGGCAGTTGAAAGGTGGAACTGAGCATGAGCGACCACCTCAGCCATGTTACTGAAGTGGGCGAAATTAGAATAAGGACAAACAGCAGGTGGCGCTATACAGATATATTTTATTGAATAGCTCAGTGGCTATAGTAATTTTTTTATTTCATGCAATTACAAAAATATTGGTTTAAAAAATATAGAATCATTTTCATGGGACAATCCCTTGACATGTATTTCTGTTTTTATTCTACGGTGAAGTACGTGAAAACTGCAACAAATCTGCGTCCTCTTATTTCCAATAGTAATTGCTGTTCAAATGCCCCCATTTTTTGTGCCAATTTGCAATCCATGTCAAGAAGAGACTTGTCCCGTCTTGGTGTGGTCTCTGCACAGATGCCATGACGGGTGTCCAAACACAGATAAGCTCCATTGAATGTCTACTTCCGTCTTTTTTTCTCTGTTCTTTTGACGGATCAGAAGAACGGAAAGCTAAATGCAGATGTAAAAGAGGCCTAATTAAGTTATCATTTATCAGGGCAATACCAACCACTAGAGAGAGCAATGGAGACTGGCACATGTCTCTGCAGGTAATGGCAAAGCTTTTCCAAGCCATTTAATGACTCTGGTGACCCTCAGGATGAAGAGAATGAGATGTGACAATTTTTTCCTTATGTAGGACGGGAAGTTTTTAAAGTGCTTCAGAAATACCCCGTCCTGATTGCAGAAGAGCAGTCATTACACAGAAATTGTTCAAGATACTCTTTTCTTTGCTAATGCCAAGGCAATTACAATGTCAATTAGACCTTTACCGGTACTCAAGCCATGGCTGTGCGGGTGATATGTGGTAGTGTGATCATGCTAGTAAAGCAGGAACAGACAAAATGCTGTAGACATAGGGCTGAACTGATGAGTCTAAGAGCCAGTTTAATTTTTTTAGGAGCAAAACAAGAAGAACCTACTTAGACATCTACAGGCAGTAACCCAAAAAGTTGTGCACCAGGAGGAAAAAAGGGCTCCATTATTTGACCTGGTCTAGTGTTTAAAAAGGTCCTGGGATTTTAAAAAAATGGCTACTTTCTTCCTAAAACTACGTCACAGCTGTCCACAGGTTGTGTATGGTATGTCAGGTCTACACCTTTCCCTTCAATGGAACTGAACCGCATTACCTGCACAATCCATGTACAAGTGTGGCTCTATTTTTACAAGAAAGCAGCCTCCTTTTCTAATTGTGGACAATCCCTAGGCACCTCCACTTATCAATCCAAAGAATCCAACATGGCTGATTTGTATCTACACCACTTCACTGAGGATGTAAACCTTAGTCAGTGGGTCTGGTAACCGTCATAAACATTGGACTTTATTAAGATTGGCACTCCTTACACCAGTCTTAGCAAGAACTATCCTGGAGTAAGATGCTCAAAACGTATTAAGATGTGCCGACATGTTAATAAATTTAGCAAATGTTCTGGAAGTTCTTGGCCAGAAAATCAAATCTATGCCAGCAATGAAAAAAAATGTTGCTGTTACTATGGGACCCCTGGATAGAAGTGACCTATTACAGGTAGGTCTTGTCCCCCACTTTAATGCCTGGTGGGAACCTAGAGGTATGTGGTCTTCTCAGGTGCTACAATGTCAGCAAACAAGGTGTTGTGTTTACCAAGACCTGCTAGCTCAGGTGCTTAGGAGTGTGGTGGTGTCAAGCAGCTGCTTAAAAGGGTCTTATTTTTATCTATGGCCACTGACGTTTATGTACACCACTTTAATGGGTCTCTGTAGCCATTCCCCAGAGATTTTATAACCTACCTAAATCATCAAGGGACCACATGTTTTACAGGACGTTTTTTCCCCGCCTCCTGGCATTCTCACGAGGAACAGTTCCACTTGGCATAATTGTTGTCAATGTGGTTGGAGTTTTTTAGCCAAAAGCTTGTCTTCTACTACACAAACATCCTCAGAAGGGAAGAGAATGCGGTATAATTAAAGTGACCCTCCGGTTCAGCAAGAAAAATTCCCTTTAATTGGGGTATGAACACAGCACAGTTTTTTTTTTTTTCCCCCCACTGCAGATCCACTGATTCACGGGCTTTTGTTCTGTCATCCAAGATGTCCACACCACTTTTCAGACTGTGAGTTTGGTAGTCCAAGGCATTTCCTGCTTGTTTAGCCTTGCCCTTGGTTTGGCTAGTGCTTTCCTCTCTGAGGGCAGCAGGAAGTGTCTTGGACATAGAAATGCACAGAGTGCATCAGGTAGTCTGAGAAGCAGTGCAGCTGTCTTGGAGGGCAAAAGAGTAGCCTGGGAATAGGCATATCTGCAGCTGAAAAGATGAAAAAGATCACCAAGTAAATATGTATTTGGAAGTTCCTCGATTTCCCGATCTCAACACAGGGAGCCATTCAGATGCCGTGATCACAACTTACCATGGCATCTGAGGGATCAAATGTCTGGTTGGTGTTATCGCCGATCACAGACATCCAGAGATAAAAACTTGGCAGCTATGGCGGAATCTCAGCATCTGAGCAGGCACCATGTTTAAATGCTGGACTTCCACCGTACAGGGGTTTAGAAAGAGGTTAAGAAAGTATTTTAGTTGCACTTTGGGCTACTAAAAAATAAAAAAAGCGAGAAACAGAAAATGTGGCTGGTCAGTTAGTGAGGTAAATTACCCAGTCTGAACTGGTTAATAAAGATTAGCCTATAACTGGTTAACCCATGAGGCAATCCCAAAATAAATACAGACCTGAGAACACACCCCGGAATGAATGCAGTCACCAAAGCCCTAAAAATATAAATTCAGGTCTGACCCCAAAATAAATGCAGATCCCAGAATAAATACAGACACCAGGACCCTATACACAAGTATTATGCCACAATAAATATAGATCCTCAAAATAATGGCAGATCCCCTAAATATATAGACTCCAGATCAAAAACTACTATAAGTAGACCCCAAAACTAACAAGAGACACCAAACTTTCTAAGTAAATACAGACCCCAAAACAGATCCCCTAAATATTTTCATATACATGAATAAATATGTACCCCAGAATAAATACAGACTCTAGATCAAACCCCAAATAGCTCCAGACCCTCCCAAAATAAATAAAGACCACACACTATACCTATAAATACAGACCACACACCATACCCATGAATAAATTCAGACCCCATTCTTCCTAAATAAATGTGGACCTCAGAATAAATACATGTCTCAGACACTAGACTAGACCCTCTAAATAAATTCAGACCCCAAACCAGATCCCATAAATAAATACTGACCTCTTGAATAACAATGAACTCTGTAAATAGAGACCTCCAGCTAAGATATCTAAATAAAAACAGACCCTCTAAATAAATGCAGATCCCAGACCAGACCACCTAATCAAATAAATGCCCCAGACACTTACGCAGAACAGTTCACAACTTTGAGGGGAATTTATCATAGACCAGCTTTTTACCCCATGCTCTGCCAGAGGCTGTGCCTAATTTATGGTGAGGTGTATGCGTCGTCATAAATTAGGCACAGCCTACGGCAGTCCATGCACTTAAACTGAAATCTACGCCAGCCACAGTTACAGAGGAAAACAGCCCCTGTGGGGGCTTTGTACAAGGCACAGCTGATCAGGGTCTGCTAAGACCCTGCAGCTCTGCTCTGCCCCGAGACACCCAACAATCACGCTAGAGTGCAGGAGAAGGACCTTTAATCCAGCGATGCAGCGCTCTGGTTAGAAATACAGCTAATCATGTTTCTGTCCAGTAAGACAAAGGTCGCATCCGTGGCTCTGCAGGTTGTGGACTCATTCTAGTCGTGCTAAAAATAAATGATCTGTACAGACCAAGAAGTGGCGCCTATTATTAGGACTAGTGGGCAGTGCAAAAACTGCAGAATTTAGGATTTTTTTAACTATAGAGACAGAAAAATAAATATAACATCACCAAAAATTCTTTAAAAATATGTTTAACATAAGAACTTGATTTAAACAATAGGCCATTTTCTGCTGAGACATTCCCTTTAAAGAAAATGACATCACTGCTGTCTTTGCTGCGAGAAGGAGTTAAAGGTGGGGGCTTACCCTTGCCTATCCCTCGTTTCACACCAGTCATGGCATAAGTTCCAAAGTAAACTGAGGTTACGTAAATGAGTGCTTGACCTAAACGGGGCCGGTTTATTGATATGTCTACTAAAAGAATAGCAAGACTCCAAGGGAGATTTATGAAACTGTTGAAAAGAAAAACTATCTTTGTTGCTCATACCAAAAAATCCCACTACGGATTTTCTTACGGATACTGCTCTTGGAAAAAGAAAGCTGTACTGTGATTGGTTACTGTGATCAATAGATCTGCCTTGTGTCTATTTGCCAAATTTAAAAGGGCTGTCTGACCCCTAAAACAATTTAAATTTTGGCCCTAAAAGCTATTAGCATAAAAAAGTTCAGCTGAAGCCACTGAATTGCTGCATTAGTCCATTAATGGCACCTAAACTTTTTTTTTTTGTAGACTTTTGTTTTCAGTTTGTGAGTATAATACTTGTGACAGATGCAGTTTAATATTTTAATATGAGGTCCGCGTTCTGCCTTCTGCATTGCATTAGGCATGGCTCCAGTGCCACAGAGGATGCGGTGTTTGTAATTTCTGACCTTGAATCCTTGCGAAGACTGTAAAACGTCTTTCCTCGTCCTCAATAATTCTGCTGCCATCTTTACAGCTTATACTCACATCTTTTTTTTAAAGAAAGGGTAATTCCTATTTGTCACTGTGGGAAGCCAAAACCCATTTGCATTTTTTTATGTTGAATTAATTGGATGGAAGCAAAAATAAAATATATGAATCTTTAAATATCACATCCAGATGAGGTGGATGTGAATGGGATCGGTCTGCAGTACCAGGCACAGCAACCTATGTGCCTGTGTAAACTCCTTCATTATGCCGATTGGTGGGGATCCCAAGAGTGAGTTCAAACACTGAGTCTAGGGAACTGTAAAATGAAGGCCCCATTCACACGACCATGTCTATTTTGCAGTTGGCAAAATGCAGATCTGCAAAACACAGATATTGGCTGTGTGCACCCTACATCGTGGTGCGGACTTATTGACTTCAATAAGTCCACAATCTGCAAGATGTAGCCAAGGATAGGACATGTGCTTCTGGTATTGGACCCCTACCATTTTCCTAGTGATGGCCCATGGCCTGTCCTAAGAATAGGCCATCACTTACTAAAGGCTGGACAACCCCTAACCTAGTGTTTTTCTCAGGGTCTCGGTCACCAGTTAATGGTGCCCTCAGATGGGGCATAAAACTGTTGACAATTTTTCTTTGAAAGTCAATGAATGACCCATTCTACTGCTGATGTTTGGCGCTCAGATGCCTGTATGCTCAATAGTCACATAAGATTCCCATTGGTGGGTTATTACTGGTTTTCCTTGACATTTCACAGTGGGGAAACAAAAAGTTGGGATGTTGGCCACATAAACTTTATTCTTCTCATGATTTTTCTTGTGAAGGTTAGAAACTCAGTGCAATAATTTGGTTGCTGTGGGCAACTGATCCACTTTTTGTTGGGCTTAACTTTCATAATTTTCAATAAGACTTTTTAAGAAGGAAATAACTGACTTCTGAATGCTAACCTTCAGTCTCATTTGCATTTCCTTTGTTTTTTTTTTGCAATGCTTTTGACCTTTTATTTTGGAAAAAACGGCCATCAAAATTCTTTCATATTCAAGTTCTAAGGCCTCATGCACACAAATGTATTTTCTTTCCATGTCCGTTCCGTTTTTTTGCGGACCGTATTCGGAACCATTCATTTCAATGGGTCTGCAAAAAGAATGGAAGGTACTCCATGTGCATTCCATTTCCGTATGTCCGTATTTCTGTTCCGCAAAAAAATAGAACATGTCCTATTATTGTCCGCATTACGGATAAGGATAGTACAGTTCTGTTAGGGGCCAGCTGTTCCGTTCCGCAAAATACGGAATGCACACGGACGTCATCCATATTTTTTGCGGACCGCAAAATACATATGGTCGTGTGCATGTGCCCTAAAGGCCAGGGCCTTTTGTTCTTTGTATGTTTCTAACTAAGCAAATGTAAGGGATTTTCAATTCACTTACTTAGTCCCCAGTGGCCCAGTTCTCCTAGTATATATTTTTTTTGCCTAAAACCTGCTTAGCTTATGTATATATTGCTGACCATCAGATTTACAGTGCTGTTTATATTTTTAAATAACTCAGACAACCCCTGTAACGCTTGCAAAATGTCTTAATAATAATAAAGCTTGGTGCCTTCTCTCTGTTTAGAGGAGGAAGATCGGGGTATGGAGGCCATAGATGACTTCTTTCCTGAAGAACAGGTCACTATTCAAAAAAGGAAAAAGTCCAAAAAGTCTAAGGAAAATAAAGTGACCAAGACAAAAAGAAGGAAAAAAGAGGTAAGAGAAATTTTAAGACAGATATTCGTGAAAGAGCTATGTGTCTATTCTTCTATCCATACTTATTTATATATTTATGTATTCTGTATTTCATCAATATCTATCTATCTATTATATATCTATTTATCTATCTATCTCACATATATCCGTCTTCTCCTATCAACCCATTTTCTCATTATTTTCTCATTTCTGTCATACATTTTCATATCCATTTCTTATTAAGGGCTGATTACATTTTGGAGCTAAAATACCCCCAGTTAGACTGTAATGTTGTCTCTTTTCTCTGCATTCTGTTGCATGTTAGAGCTTTATTAGGCGAGCCTGTGAAATAAGACTGCTGAGACCCATCATTTCGCATGGGTGCGTTTGTAAATGAAGGGAGCTATTTATTAAAATGTGTTATATGGCAGCAAATAAATGTAAATGTGTTGGTGTTTCCAAGGACACAAAACCATAAGCACAAGTCATGGTTTATCTTTTATAATTCTGTCTAACTGTGCGCCGATCTACTCATCTGTAAATTTACTAGTAAAAATTAAATGTAATTCAGAACAGGAGACTGTAGATAGGAGCAACGCATTGTAGACGTACAGCCTGACACCTGCTGTTCATGAAATAATTTTTTTTTGTTTTAATTATTACAGTGTAGAGAACGAGTTTACCGTCCAGGTGCAATGGGTGAAGCAAACGCATAACATCCGGACTGATTCCTGACCAATTCATTTCAATTGGTCTGTACACAGCATTGTTGTTTTTCACATATCATTTCTGCCTTCAGGAAAAATCACAAAATGTTCTATATTGTGCATTTTTCACACAGTTCTGGTTGCATAGAAGTGAATGGGGCTTCAGTGGAAAACTGATGCAATCCAGATGCAATGCGTATTTCAGTTTTTTCCATGTGGGTACAATCAGTGTTTGATGCGTTTTTTAACGCGTGTGAAAAAACACTGAAGAATAACAATCTACATCTCTGAGCAGCTATCAGTGAAAAACGCATTGCATCCAGATTGTATCCGGATGCAATGCATTTTTCACTGAAGCCCCATTCACTTCTATGGAACCAGAGCTGCATAAAAAATGCAGAATATAGAACATGCTACGATTTTTCCTGAACACAGAAATTATGCATGAAATCGACGCTCATGTGCACAGACCCATTGAAATGAATGGTTTAGGATTCAGTCCGGATGTTATGCGTTTTCTTCATGCATCACACTCTGATGGAAAACTTGCTTACGTGAAAGAGGCCTAATACTGTCCTATGTACAAATATTTAATTAATATAATGCTGCTCCCTATGAACGATGATAAAACTACTATAATACTGCTCCCTCTGTATAAGAATATAACTAATATGATACTACTTCCTATGTACAAGAATATAACTACTGTATCACTGCTCTTATGTACAAGAATATAACTACTATAGTACTGCTCCCTATGTACAAGAATATAACTACAATAATACTGTCCCCTATGTACAAGAATATAACTACTATAATACTGCCCTATGTACAAGAATATAACTACTATAATACTGCTCCCTATGTACAAGAATATAACTAATAATACTGTCCCCTATGTACAAGAATATAACTACTATAATACTGCCTCCTATGTACAAGAATATAACTACTATAATACTGCCCCCTATGTACAAGACTATAACTACTATAATACTGAATCCTGTGTATAAGAATATAACTACTGTAATACTGCTCCCTATGTACAAGAATATAACTACTATAATACTGCTTATATGTACAAAAATATAACTACTATAATACTGTCCCCTATGTACAAGAATATAACTACTATAATACTGCCCTCTATGTACAAGAATATAACTACTATAATACTGCAGCCTATGTACAAGAATATAACTACTATAATACTGCCTCCTGTGTACAAGAATATAACTACTATAATACTGCTCCTGTGTACAAGAATATAACTACTATAATATTGGCTCCTATGTACAAGAATATAACTACTATAATACTGCAGCCTATGTACAAGAATATAACTACTATAATACTGCTCCTATGTACAAGAATATAACTACTATAATACTGCCTCCTATGTACAAGAATATAACTACTATAATATTGGCTCCTATGTATAAGAATATAAATACTGTATTACTGCTCTTTTGTACAAGAATATAACTACAATAAAACTGCTCCCTATTTACAAGATTATAATTACTATAATACTGCGTCATATATACAAGGATATAACTACTATAATACTGCCTCTATGTATAAGAATATAACTACTATAATACTGCTCCTTCTGAATAAGAATATAACTTTTATGATACTACTTCGTATGTATAACAATATAACCACAATATTACTGCTCCTATGTACAAGAATATAACTGCTATACTACTGCCTCCTATGTATAATATGACTACTATAATACTGCTCCTTCTAAATAAGAATATAACTTTTATGATACTACTTCGTATGTATAACAATATAACCACAATATTACTGCTCCTATGTACAAGAATATATCTACTATAATACTGCTCCTATGTACAAGAATATAGCTACTATAATACTGCTCCCTATGTACAAGAATATATCTACTATAATACTGCAAACTGACAAAGAAAAAGATCATTCCGCCTCCGGATAAAACAATGGAATCCTTTATTCAAGAATAGTCATAAAATCCAGGTATGCCAAAAACATAAAACATAGGGGGTCATTTATTAAGCTGAAATACGCCTATATTAGCCATATTTCAAGCACACATTACGGTGCAACAGCTAGTTGCGCCGCAATCTGCGACTTTTGCCTGCTCACGACAGGTCTAAAAAAGTGGTCATGGTATGGGTGGGGAAGAGTACAGGTTAGCAGGCCCGTCTCATTCACCATTTTGTACGCCTGTTTTAGGCATAGAAAAAGGTCTAATAGTAAGACAACAAGGAAGCTATCTTACATTTAGAACTGGCGAAGGATCCGCCGAAGTTATGTAGAGGCTGGCGCATCTTCATATTTTCGACGGTTAGGGCTTTAAAGCTCAGGGATTTCTTAAGACTAGCGTGTAAAACACCAGCCTTAATAAATGTGCCCCCTAGTGCACAGAAAAATGCACCTCCTATGATTTGTTTCAGATGCCCGTAAGGGCCTCAGATACAAGAGACGCAGAAACTTACATAGGAAAAACTAATGTGGAAACCAAAATAAACAGGAAAAAAAACACCAAACCAGGTCAAAATCAATAGTGTAATATAAAATCTTGCTTGCGGTTTAGTCCATTAGGTACACAAGCATCCAATTTCAATATCCATCTAGCTTCAGTATTTAATAGTCTGCGGTGTGCATCGCCACCTCTGAATAGCAGAGTCACTTGTACCTTCAAGTGTGAACTGTTACCTTCATGCACATGGAGAATATGATAAGAAACAGCACATACTGTATTTTCGCCCTATAAGACGCAGAAAGTTGGAGGAAAATGTCAGTGCGTCCTATGGCGCGCATACTAATGAGTGCTTCCATTATGGAAGCACTCATTAGTACAGGATGGAACAAACTCCAGTATGGTCGCCACATTGCCGCAGCATATGAACAACAGGTCGTCAATGTAGCGACCATACTAGAACAGCGCCAAATAAATATTTACTTTCAGAATAATTCAAAAGATTAGCTAAATAGAGCAAAATGGATTTGTTATATTCCAATAAATCAGTCACGGCACAGGATGGTAAAACTGCTAAACCGGTGGATATTTCACCCCCATACAACTGTGAATATAAAGCTATCAGTGGTATTGTGAAGAAATACTTACCGGTATAAAACACTGATCCTTGCTTCTCAGATATCATCAAAGGTGGTGTTCAATGTATCCCTAAAAAAGCTAAATCTTTAGCACAGATACTGTCCCCCAGTCTGTTTGTGGATGGGCTGGTTGCCCTGCTCAGCCAACTTGGTACCAGTATAATGGTTCCTTCAAATGTGATACACATGTTGTAGAGTAAAAAAACATCCAAGGACTTTGTCTCTTCAGCCAATGGTACCAAGTATAAAATCAAACAGCACATAAACTGTACTAGTAATAATGTAATATAGCTTATTACATGTAAAACTTGCAGCCTACAGTATTGCACCAATTTGGAAAATAAGTGCAAAAACAAATTAAAACATAGGTTTTAATGTTTCTCATCATATTCTCCATGTGCATGAAGGTAACAGTTCACATTTGGAGATGAACGGCATTGGAAAAGTGACTCTGCCAGTCAGAGATGATGATTCACACCGCAGACTATTAAATACTAAAGCTAGATGGATATTCAAATTGGATGCTTGTGTACCTAATGCACTAAACCACAAGCAAGATTTTATATTACAATATTGATTTTGACCTGGTTTGGTAGTTTTTTTTCTCTGTTTATTTTGGTTTCCTCTTTAGTTTTTCCTATGTATTTTGCTGTGTCTGTTGTATCTGAGACCAGTGGGATCAATCACTGTGAGCTGCTGTCACACATGTATTACATTTTTTATTTAATGAATTTATGTATATCTGAAACACGTCACATTTTTCTGTGCACTATTGAGGTCATTTATCAAACTAGTGTAAAGTAGAACTGGCTTAGTTGCCCATAGCAACCAATCAGATTCCACCTTTCATTTTCCAAAGAAGGAATCTGATTGGTTGCTATGGGCAACTAAGCCAGTTCTACTTTACACCAGTTTGATAAATGACCCCATACCTGGATTTTATGACTATTCTTCAATAAAGGATTCCATTGTTTTATCTGGAGGTGGAATGAACTCTTTGTCAGTTTGCATGTGTTGGAGTGCCAGGGAGCTACCCAGATCTCTGCATTGATGCTGGCCGTGATTGTATTCTTTACCATAATACTGCCTCCCATGTAAATGAATATGTCTACTATAATACAGCTCACTACGTATGAGAAAATAACTACTATAATACTGCCCATATGGACAAAAACATAACTGCTGTAATACTGCTTCTATGTACAAGAATATAACTGCTATGGTACTGTTCCCTATGTACAGGAATTTAACTATGGTGGCTCAGTGGTTAAAACTGTTGCCTTGTTGTGCTGGGGTCCTGGATTCGAATTCGACCTAGGACAACATCTGCATGGAGTTTGTATGTTCTTCCCGTGTTTGCGTAGGTTTCCTCTGGGTACTCCGGTTTCCTCCCACACTCCAAACACATACTGATAGGGAACTTAGATTGTGAGCTCCATTGGGAACAGCATGATGCTAATGTCTGTAAAGCGCTGCAGAATATAATAGCGCTATATAAGTACATTAAATAAATAAATAACTACTATAATACTGCACCTATTGACAAGAATATAACTACTATAATACTGCTTCCTATGTACAAGTATATAACTACTATAATACTGCCTCCTATGTACTGGAATATAACTACTATAATACTGCTCCCTATGTACAAGAATATAACTACTATAATACTGCACCTATTGACAAGAATATAACTACTATAATACTGCTCCTATGTACAAGAATATAACTAATATAATACTGCCTCCTATGTACAAGAATAGAAGTACTATAATACTGCCTCCTATGTACAAGAATATAACTACTATAATACTGATCCCTATGTACAAGAATATAACTACTATAATACTACGTCCTATGTACAAGAATATAACTACTATAATACTGCTTCCTATGTACAAGAATATAACTACTATAATACTGCTCATATGTACAAGAATATAACTACTATAATACTACGTCCTATGTACAAGAATATAACTACTATAATACTGATCCCTATGTACAAGAATATAACTACTATAATACTGCTTCCTATGTACAAGAATATAACTACTATAATACTGCTCCTATGTACAAGAATATAACTACTATAATACTACGTCCTATGTACAAGAATATAACTACTATAATACTGCTTCCTATGTACAAGAATATAACTACTATAATACTGCTCATATGTACAAGAATATAACTAATATAATACTGCCTCCTATGTACAAGAATATAACTACTATAATATATGAAGATATAAGGACAAAGAACAACAAGGGATGGCACTACAGCTCATATACGATCCGACCAAATAACGGCACAGTCACACATAGCAAGGGACAGGCTTGCTCAGAAGAATGGTGGTGCTCAGCAAAAGAACAGTCCATACGGTAATATATGATCCAAAAGGAAAAAGGAGTAACAGCGGCAACTCACCGAAAGTCTTCTCTTTATTTGCTAGGAACAGTGACATACAGCAAGTCGGTGGTGGGGGCGGACAGAGACTCACAGCCGGCGAGGGCAGAAAGGCGAGGGTGAGGTGAGGACGTGACATGTCTCTGCGACACAGGCCTGAGGAAGCGCGTTTCAGCGCGAAACGGCCGTCGCCTTTCTGCCCTCGCCGGCTGTGAGTCTCTGTCCGCCCCCACCACCGACTTGCTGTATGTCACTGTTCCTAGCAAATAAAGAGAAGACTTTCGGTGAGTTGCCGCTGTTACTCCTTTTTCCTTTTGGATCATATATAACTACTATAATACTGATCCCTATGTACAAGAATATAACTACTATAATACTACGTCCTATGTACAAGAATATAACTACTATAATACTCCGTCCTATGTACAAGAATATAACTACTATAATACTGCCTCCTATGTACAAGAATATAACTACTATAATACTGCCTCCTATGTACAAGAATATAACTACTATAACACTGATCCCTATGTACAAGAATATAACTACTATAATACTACGTCCTATGTACAAGAATATAACTACTATAATACTGCTTCCTATGTACAAGAATATAACTACTATAATACTACGTCCTATGTACAAGAATATAACTACTATGATACTGCCTCCTATGTACAAGAATATAACTACTATAATACTGCTCCTATGTACAAGACTATAACTACTATAATACTACGTCCTATGTACAAGAATATAACTACTATAATACTGATCCCTATGTACAAGAATATAACTACTATAATACTACGTCCTATGTAGAAGAATATAATTACTATGATACTCCTATGTACAAGAGTATAACAATGTGCAGGAATATAATTACCTTAGTATTATTCTGCCCGTTATTGACCCAAACAGGGGCGGATTGGGAATTAAAAGTGGCCCTGGAAAAAAAAATAAAAGTGGCCCTATGTTGTGGGCAGGACCAGATCGAGAGAAGGCGGAGCCAACATGGGTAGACGGGGCCAGAAATACCATAGAGGGAGCAGTATATCATGCTGCAATATTTTATTTGGCTCAGTGCAGCACAATATACTGCTCCAGAACAGGTCGAAACCTCTCTAAAAGCTGCCCCTCTGTGGTGCCCAGTGCCAACTGCCATGTCCTGTCCCCCTCCTCCACTTTGCTCTAAGATATAGAGAAAGGGGATGAACAGTTAAAACAGGCAACAGCAGAGAGGCAGCCTCACCATCAGTATTCTGACGGTCTTTCAGAGTTACCATACATATAGGGTAATGCAGCGTCACTTACCTCTCACATCTGGTGACGTCTCCTCTGATATTCTCTTTCCTCATCTTCTCCGTTAGGACCAGACAACACATGATGACATCTTCTAGCCGTGTTCCATGTCTGCAGAGTTTCACACACAGACATCTTAGCGTCCTCAAATTTCCATCATCCTCCCCACCATGGTGCCCCAACATTGTCATCCTGCTGCTACCCCAATATACTGTAAAAATAATAATGCCCCCTATAGTGTCCCCAGTGGCAATAATGCCTGCCCCCATCAACAACAAACTGCCTATAATTCCCCCAGTAATAATAATGCCCTCAGTAATAGTAACCCCAGTAATGCCCCCTGCCCCAGTAATGTCCCTATAGTGCCCCCAGTAATGTCCCTATAATGGTCACAATAATGCCCCCCTCCCACTAGTAATGTAACTAGAGAGCCCCCAGTAATTCCCCCCCTGCCCCCATTAATGTCCCTATAGCGGCCACACCAATACCCCCAGTAATATCCCTGGTCACAGCAATGCACCCCACCCCCAGTAATGTCACTATAGAGCCAGCAGCAATGCCTCCTGTCCCCAGTAATGTCACTATAGAGCCGCCAATATTGCCCTCCCTGCCCCCAGTAAAGTCCTTATAGTGCCCCCCCAGTAATGTCCCTATAGAGCCACCAGTATTGCCCTCCCTGCCCCCAGTAAAGTCCTTATAGTGCCCCCAGTAATGCCCCCTGCCCCCAGTAATGTGCCTATAGAGCCCCCAGTAATGTCCCCCCTGCCCCAGTAATATACAGTGGTCACTTTAATGCCCACCCCCCACCACCTCCTCATTGTCAAATGGCTTGTAAAAAAAAAACAACTTACCTGAGTGTGCAGACCTGCAGCAGCCTCTTCTGGCTTCTGTCCTGGAGCAGGAGGGGTAGGATGATGACACAGCGTCAGTCGCGATGACGTTGGGAGTGGGAGGAGCCAAAGGTCCTTTGACCTGGAGAGCAGAGTAGTGCTCTCTCTCCTGCTGTCCAGTGTTAAAGGACCTGGCAGAAGGAGGTACAGGGGCGGGCCGGCACATCAGAGGGAATGCAGCACAACTTACAGCAGGGTGGGCGGCGGCCATCGCTCACAGGATAATACACATACAATCCACACTACAATACACATTGCGGCGACCGACAGCCCTGCTGCGATCTCATTATCATGACAATGGTATGCAATGTGTATTGTCGTGAGAGTGACGGCCGCCGTCCGCCCTGCTGTAATTACCCCAACTCAAACGTCATGCCGGCCCACAACATGCTTCAAGCCATCGGCCCACTGGGAAGTGTCCTGGTGGGGTACATTGCCAATCCGCCCCTGGACCCAAATATAGCTCTTTTAGGACAGATGCCGAGGACGATCTATTAATTTGATTTCTGGAACCATTGGGTGCTTTTACCGTGTAGTCAAGATGCAAAAACATACATTTACGGCACTTTCTTACTGGTACCTTTCATTCTTTATAGCCTCATACTGTAGAATCTGGAATCTGTTGTCAGACGATGCACCTAGTTTGGTATTCATGTTTTCTGTTGGGTTGGTTGTATTCCTGAACCATTGAATGCCAAATGAACATACCCTTGCTGTTCTCAGAGATCACAGTTTCACAGCATACTTTACACCTGCCAGCCTTTACGGGTGGACTCCTTTGTGTAAAAGTTTCTGCCTTAGAAATGGCTATGCCATAGTAGACTAGAGCCAGTTGATCCGGCTACTAGTTGGACATGGCCTGAGGGCCTGTCAAATTAGCCCCTTGCTACCCCAAGCAGAAAACAGTGGACCTTCCATTCCATTGGTTCTGATTGGCTGAGTAATTCTTATTCAGTGATGTCACCACTCCTATCTTGTTGATGTCACAGGTCCCAACCCAGGGACCCAGGCAAGTCTCTAACTAGAATGTACTTCTCTCCAGTTCTCGCCTCCTACAGAAGCATAGAAGGAATGAGAATTTCCTGTGTCAGTGATATATACAGTCTGCTTTTAGTGAACACATCATCCCTTGATAGCCTGGAGTGTCACTCTGTCATCACATAAGGAACTGATAACATAAAATGGATTTTTAATTGCAATTATCAACATGACAAATGTTTAATTTCCGAATTTCTGTTAATTTAAGAAATTAAAGATTGAATTGACTGAGCCCAGCCAGAAAAACATCAGCATTGTGTAGTGTGACAGATTTCTGAGGAATGTTCTGCTCGTTCTTCTCTTCTTCCACTGATTTTCAGGCAATCGCAGTATTTAGGAGTGTAATGATGCTTATTGGTAAACAGTGATTACATATGATATGGTGACTAGAGTATCATATAGTTGTCTTATTTGTATCTGAACAATTAGATTTCTATCATTGTGGAGTCTATGGCATGAGAAATGGCGTTTGATGCCACCTTTTAGAGCTGTCAATGTCCGTTTTCAATCTCCAGGCAGGCTTTCAGGTGTCCTTTACTGAGGAGAGGCTTGTATTGGCCATAAAGCCTTGATTGGTGGAGGGTTGCAGTAATGGTTGACCTTCTGGTTGTTTCTCCCATCTGCACACAGGGTCTTTGGAGCTCATCCAGAATGACCATTGGGTTCTTGGTCACCTCGCTCCCCTGATTACCTAATGTGTTGGGCGGCCAGCTCCAGGAAGAGTCATCATTACATGGAAGAAGTATGGAAGCCTCTGTGATATTGGGAACTTTTAGTGCAGCAGAAATGTTTTTGGACCTTTCTCCAGACCTTTGACTCCACATAATACTGTCTCTGAGACTTTATATCGACAGGGGGAGGGGGTGTCCTTCAAAATTGTGTCCAGTCAACTGAATTTAGCCCTGGTGGACTCCAATCAAGATGTAGAAACATCTCGAAGATGATCTAGTGAAATGGGAGGCACCAGAGCTGCATTTCAAGTGTCATAGGAAATGGTCTGAATACTTATGAATACTCTGAATACTTTCTTTTAATAGTTGAGTGCAGAATGATGGAAGAAA
Organism: Rhinella marina; assembly: GCA_900303285.1. Classification (NCBI taxonomy): domain Eukaryota; kingdom Metazoa; phylum Chordata; class Amphibia; order Anura; family Bufonidae; genus Rhinella; species Rhinella marina. Next base: position 40,318 of record ONZH01021613.1, on the reverse strand, counting down.
ACTTGATATTTTTTTTTATTTTAGCACAGAGCCACAAAATATGAAAAAAGTGAAGGGGTCTGCAGACTTTCCACATGAATTATATAATACTGAACCTGCATAGAAGAATATAACTAGTATTATTTTATATTTTCTATTTGAACCTTTTTTTTATTTACATGCAATCACATTTGTTTCTATTTTGTGTCATGCGTCTATTCCAGTACAATTATACAGTGAGAGTAGTTACTTTTCCTGTGTACATCCAATGTATGCAAGACATGATGTTTCCAGTAAAGAATTCATTGACTGCATTGCAGTATCTCATTTACAATTTCTCCCTTGTGGCACAGCATAGCATTCCCAGTACACAGTATGTGAAAGCCTTCCTCCACTTCACATCAAGATGAAGAGTTTGTGGGAAGGTGCAGGGAGCGGACAGTCCAGGGGAAGGATTCAGCATACCCTTCATTTCTTTCTAGTTATAGACTTTGTTACCAAATCCAGTCTGTGGCAACTACTAACCAGTCCCTCTGGTAGAGGCCACCCCAAAATAGTAGAAGGAGCAGAATCATGGAGAGGTGGACAGGAGTCAAGGGGTATTGGTATAACTGTCTTCCCCATCACTTTCATGGACATCATAAAAATCAGTGTGTATGTAGGTGATAAATCACTACTGTCTCCATCCTCCCCTGCATTACTCTCTGATCAGAGACGCTGACTTGTCCGTTCCAGGTCACGGCAGGGCAGCACTACCCACCAATGCCAGGTAGGATTAATCCTATTTAGAGATGAGCGAATCATGCAAAATTTTATTTGCCGAACATTCGCTGAACTTTTCCTAAGATTCGTATATTTGACGAATAGATTAGTTGAATTTGCGTACAAAATATTCGTAATTATATGGCTTTTAGCGAACATTTGCGCACTAATAACGAACGTTCAGGTAAAAAGGTATGCAACATCTTTGAACACGTACGCATAAGCGTACAAAGTGCGTACAAAAATGACGGGCTTTGCTGGAGAGGAATGGAGGAGCAGGAGGAATGCTCTGAGTCTGACCCCTGGCTACATATGGAAACTGTATCAGCAGATGACAGCAGATCATCCGGCTGAGACTGAGATGAGCGTGCCATCCATTCCACTACCTCATCCACTTTCTCCTCCACTACAATTTTGCGCCTTGGTGGGTTAGCCTGGTGGAACAACGGCCAAGTATTGCGAATACTACTAGTAGATGCTCCGGCTACAGGTCCTTTGGCACTTCTGCCCTGTGCCACCTTCTCCTTTTTTTTAGAGCTCAAGGTCTGGCTGGAACTGGACCCCTTTTGCTTATCCATTCCAGACATTTTTCAATTCACTCTGTGGCCCTGCAGCTGGTCTTTGTCCCTGTATCTCCCTGTCTCTCTCTCCCTGCCTGATTAATTACTAGCCCTGAACTGGCCCTGCACTTGCCCTGCAGTATCCCTGATATGTGTAATATGGATTCCCAGAGCTATTGCATCAAATTTTCACAAAACAGGTCTCAGAACTTCACACACAGTGCTTCTGCTCGTCTCAGCAGTCACAGCAGAAGTGATGCCTCACTGGCTTACCGAGCCTGAGCCAATCAGAGCAAGCCCTGCCCACTAGGTCAGGTGACCGCTTTCTTCACGGGCTTTTGCACACGATAAATGAACTAACAGTAAAATTTCGCTAATGAATTGAATTCATATGCAACAGTAACTTATACGTAGCAATAGCGTATAATTTATAGGACAAACTACGTAGCGAATGCGTACAAAGCCGAAGCGAATCACCTAATATTCGGATTTGCTTCGCAGCTAAAAATTTACAAGATTCGATACGAATCAACGAATCGGCGAATAGATTCGCTCATCTCTAATCCTATTTACCATCTTAGACCACCAAGAATGCAGTTATTAATGCCTACACTAACCCTGTTCATCTGGGTTAACCGCATTCACTACCCTTGACCACCAGAGTGCTCCCATTACTCCCTGCTCTAGATCTCCAAACGTGCTAGTCTTAAACTTTTCATTGACCTAGACTAACAGGGCTACTGGCAATAACACCTTTACTCCCTTAGGCCACCAGGAATACTGCCAGTAAGGGTGGATTCGTATCATGTTTATGCCATCCGTTTAACATATACAAAAACATATACGTTAATGGATGCCTCAGACTGATGCCATACAGTGGCATCCATGCACCATCGAGTTTTATTGTTAAAAAAAAGTATACTATTTTTTAATGGACTCTCTATAATACAAAAACGTGGTGTGCTACGCATTTGTAACCTTTTTTTTTTTCAACATATACGTTAAACACATGGGAAAAACGTGATGTGAACCCACCTAATACCTCCACCCTAATACCAGACCACTTGGGATAAAAAAAATATACTAATAAACAATATTATATTTAAAGGGATTGTTCAGAATTTTCAATTTGGCTAAAACAGCACCATACATAAAGAATATTCAAAGAGACATCTCCCGAAAACAAGAACCATCTCACTAGTGCCACCTATTGGAAGGGGCTCCCTTTGAGTACCATAGAGCATTGCCAGTAAGTCTCCATACAAGACTGGTCTCTTCAAGTAGATTCAGCCCCCTGCCTAAACTGCTTCCAAGGCATCGCACTGAGGCAGCCAGAATCCTACTCCATACTGATGAGGGGCCAGCACCGTGAAACAGCTGTATACAGATGGATATCTGGCCTGGCTATATTCTCTTGTCAAATCCCAAGGCTTGTTGAGAAGTCGGATATTGACTCATAAGAAGCTACTTCCAATAGGTGGCGCTGGTGAGATGATGCTCTTTCTTGGGAGATCCCTCTTTGCATTTTCTCTTCCCATGGAGCATTGCCATGCCATGCAGTACTTCCAGTAAGTCTCCATACAGGACTGGACTCCTCAAGGAGATTCATCCCCCTGCCTAAAGTACATAAAGAAAAACCCACTCATCTGCCCCCTCCACTCCTTTCCAGCACAGTTGTTCCAGTTCCGCTCCCTTCGGTCCCCAGTGTATAAACTTCTGGAAAGGTCATGTGCGCTTCTGCAGCCATTCATTGGCCTCAGTGGTGACATGTTCACAAGCGAGGGTGTCTGTTTTTCTAAGGGTATCTGCCACCAGTTTGCCCTCAGGTAGGGCAGTATGAAACTTGTGACAGTTTCCCTTTTAATGTAATTATACAGCTTGAGGTTTAGCAGAGTCGAAGCTGTAGAGCAGCCTGCAGAACCTTCTCCCATAAGTCCCTTGTCATGACTTCATGAGTCTTCTGCTGATCCTTCCACCTGTGATGTATTTTTAGCTTGTTCCTTCCCTAGGATCCAGACAATGAGGGATTTAGGGTTGGAATGTAGGAAGCCGAGCCAGGGGAAGAAGCATTTGTCTGGCAGGGGAATCCCACCGTCTATCTAAGCTTAATGTAACATGACAGTGCTGCGAAGAGCACATTTACACCTGTGGTAGAGAGTACATTGCTGGCACAGCAGAAAGAAGCCCTCCGAATACAAGGTGCTTGCTTATATACTGTGGCAGTGTTTTTTACTGGATATCTTCTGGATAGGTCATCAGTATCTGATCAGTGGGGGTCTGACACCCGGGACTCCCGTCGATCGCAGTAGCCCCACAGCCTTCTCTCAACTCCCTAAGCACAGCGCTGTACATTGTATAGGCCATGCATTGTATATAGCATTCACTTTAATGGGGCTGAGCTGCGCCTAGGCCCTGTGACCAATGACCGTGACTGGCCTAAGAAAAGCTGAGAGAAGGCTGCGGCGCACCCACACAATTCTGTAGATAGAAATATTAAAAGTTATGGGGTCAAAATATCGTTGAAATTTTCCAAAGTTTTTTTCCCCAGTATTAAAACACTACAAAAACTATACAACTGTGGTATAGCTGTAATCATACTAACCCAGAAAATGGAGGGAACAGAACAGGTCTGTTTTACCACATAGGGAACGCCATAAAAACATCCCATAAACTGTGGCAGACTTCTGTTTTTTATTTGTTTTGTTTTGGGTTTTTTTTTATTATTTTACCCCATTTGGAATTTTTTTCCAGCTTCTCATTACATTTTATGTCATATTAAATGGTGTCATTAGATAGAGCAACTCTCAGCGTCATTAACGTTATATGTAGATGAGGGCCCTCTGCTGTTGATTTATGGGCACCCTCACCCTTCTTGGATTTGAGAATTCGCCTTCTCTTCCATTTGTAATTATTTCTGGAGACTTATCTTCGCATAATTCTCTGTAATAAGGTTTCTAGTGAGGAATTCATTCAATGAAAGATAAGCTGAAGTCTAATTATTCCCTTGTCTGAATTCTCCCCTGGAAAGATTTTCTTTTGTAAATATTATTTTCTGTTTCAGATGCTTTGTCAGTTTTTTTTTTGTGAATGGTATCTTCAGTTCAACCGTGAAACATCTTCATCTTCTCTGACCTTCAAGATAATTACTGAGCAGAAGTAATCCCTAAATGGTGCTATTGTATCAGGTGCTTTACAGCAAAAAATGCACAAATAAGGCTCTATTCACACTGCCTTGATAAAGTTCATTTGTAAGGGTGTAATTAGATAAGGTGGGGCCCCTTGCAAATTTTTAATGGCCTATCTTCACAAGCCCCCCCCCATCCTATAACTAGTCAAGACCACCCACATTCACCATACCCCCCCACCCACTCAATCATGTGAAAAATATGAAAGTAAAATGCCTTCTAGCACTGGACAGGAGGAGGAGTCAAGAGTTTACAGTATGCTGACCAGGCCCTTTATGCCCCCTTAGTACCCCACACAGTAATTATTTCCCCTTAGTGTCCCCTTGACTCTAGTGATGCCCCCTTAGTGCGCCCTCACAGTAGTAATGCCCTCTTAGTGCCTCTTCACTGTAGTGATGCCCTCTTAGTGCCTCTTCACAGTAGTGATACCCTCTTAGTGCCCCTTCACAGTAGAATGCCCCTTAGTGCGCCCTCACAGTATTGATGCCTCATTAGTGCCCCACACAGTAATTATTTCCACTTAGTGTCCTCTTTACATTAGTGATGCCTCATTAGTGTTCCTTCACAGTAGAATGCCCCCTTAGTGCACCCTCACAGTAGTGATACCCTCTTAAAGAGGACCTTCCACGACTCCTGACATGCCTGGTTTAATAGCTTCATGCACTCCACATGTAATAACAATTCTGGAGCATCTATTCTTATGGCCCTACATTGTACCATTCCTGTATTATTTCTACTAGAAGTTATGAATGAATTGCTAGCAGTCTGCAGTAAGGGTACAGAGGGGTGGTAACCAGTTGGGGGTGTGTACCTGTACAGACTCACTCTATCCAATCAGTGCTGCCATTTTCAGACTGTGCAGGTACACACCCCAATTGGTTACCTCCCCTCTATACCCTTACTGCGGACTGCTAGCAATTCCTAGCAAGGAATGGCACAACATAGAGACATAATAATAGATGCTACCAGAATTATAATTACTTGGGGAATACATTTAGCTAATTAAAACAGGCAGGTCAGGAGTGGTGAAAGGTCCTCTTTAATGCCCCCACATAGTAGATGTTCATTTAGTACCCTCACTCAGCAGTTATGCTCCCTTAGTGCCCCCATACGGTATTGATACCCCCTTAGGATCCCTATTACAGTAATTTTAGCCCTTTCCATTTCCCTTTCCCTTCTATGTTCTTCCCAGCAGCAGGCATGATTCAGTGACGTCATTGAACCTGCTGAGCTGAGTAGGAGAGCACACCGGCTGGAGAATGATTCCTGGCCAGTGGACTCTCCTAGCCCAGCAGGTGTGATGATGTCACTGCATCGTGCTTGCTGCTGGTGAGAGCACAGGCCAAGGAGTGAGGACCAACCTGTAATGGATGACAGACATAGCAGCCTAACTTGGGCCAGAATTTTCGGGACTGAGTGTGGCTGGTGTATCTGTCATTCATTACAGCCCAGGCCTCGACTGCCAGTACTCACACAGTAATCATTACTGTGTGTGTATATTGGCAGATGAGGCCTAGGCCTGTGGGTCCCGTAGCAATTGCTACATCTGTTACAGTGGTAATTCTGCCCCTGTCCATTTGGTGTATGTGCTGGAACCTTCTGGCAGACGTGTCCTTTTGCCTTCCATTGAGCCGTTATCCGTTGGTGTACCTTTTTTCAACTGCACGGAATAGCAGAGTCTGCTGCGTTATTTCATACAAAGCCAACCAGTAAAAAACATATCCTATTCATTAATATAGCGGCCTATGGGTGACATGACTCTGTATGTCTGTGTATTGGTGCCAGAGGAACATGTCAAACAGGGCAGACTGGCTATAGATCCAGCAGGGAAACATAATGGCAGGCCAATGGCTAGGGGACTGCTCCGGCCTTGCGGCCAACAGTCAGGTATGTAATCTGATGCTCCCAGAGTTAATTAATGATGGAAGCATGAAGTACTTGTGTTCTCGGTTGGTGGCCACAGTTGCTCTCCTGATTCCTGAATTCAACTGTATTGTTGTCCCTTCGATGGCAATACAATGTGATACTCCGGCGGGCACTGGGATCCCTCATAGGCCACAGGTCATTAGAATGGCACAGGTAGTTGCGAAGTGATCACCTGTGTCAAGTCTAGGTGGCACGATGACATCATTGCTACTGCTTATGCCTGAAGCCTATGAGGCAGCAGAATGCACAGGTAGTTGTGAAGTGATTTCCTCATCGCGACCACCTGCGTTAAGTCTCAGGAGGCACAATGACATCATGCCACTGCTTGTGCTGGGACATGGAACTCTTAAGTCACAGTCCGGAAGAGGCATCTGTCCAGCACCCCAGACTGCGGCGTGGAACTGGACTCAGATGAGTATTAGATTTTTTTTTAACCCTTCGGGAGTGTACAGTACAGACCAAAAGTTTGGACACACCTTCTCATTCAAAGAGTTTTCTGTATTTTCATGACTATGAAAATTGTAGATTCACACTGAAGGCATGAAAACTATGAATTAACACATGTGGAATTATATACTTAACAAAAAAGTGTGAAACAACTGAAAATATGTCTTATATTCTAGGTTCTTCAAAGTAGCCACCTTTTGCTTTGATTACTGCTTTGCACACTCTTGGCATTCTCTTGATGAGCTTCAAGAGGTAGTCACCTGAAATGGTTTTCACTTCACAGCTGTGACCTGTCAGGTTTAATAAGTTGGATTTCTTGCCTTATAAATGGGGTTGGGACCATGAGTTGTGTTGGGCAGAAGTCAGGTGGATACACAGCTGATAGTCCTACTGAATAGACTGTTAGAATTTGTATTATGGCAAGAAAAAAGCAGCTAAGTAAATAAAAACGAGTGGCCATCATTACTTTAAGAAATGAAGGTCAGTCAGTCTGAAAAATTGGGAAAACTTTGAAAGTGTCCCCAAGTGGAGTCGCAAAAACTATCAAGCGCTACAAAGAAACTGGCTCACATGAGGACCGCCCCAGGAAAGGAAGACCAAGAGTCACCTCTGCTGCGGAGGATAAGTTCATCCGAGTCACCAGGCTCAGAAATCGCAGGTTAACAGCAGCTCAGATTAGAGACCAGGTCAATGCCACACAGAGTTCTAGCAGCAGACACATCTCTACAACAACTGTTAAGAGGAGACTGTGTGCAGCAGGCCTTCATGGTAAAATAGCTGCTAGGAAACCACTGCTAAGGACAGGCAACAAGCAGAAGAGACTTATTTGGCCTAAATAACACAAGGAATGGACATTAGACCAGTGGAAATCTGTGCTTTGGTCTGATGAGTCCAAATTTGAGATCTTAGGTTCCAACCACCGTGTCTTTGTGCGACGCAGAAAAGGTGAACGGATGGACTCTACATGCCTGGTTCCCACCGTGAAGCATGGAGGAGGTGTGATGGTGTGGGGGTGCTTTGCTGGTGACACTGTTGGGGATTTATTCAAAATTGAAGGCATACTGAACCAGCATGGCTACCACAGCATCTTGCAGCGGCATGCTATTCCATCCGGTTTGCATTTAGTTGGACCATCATTTATTTATCAACAGGACAATGACCCCAAACACACGTCCAGGCTGTGTAAGGGCTATTTGACCAAGAAGGAGAGTGATGGGGTGCTACGCCAGATGACCTGGCCTCCACAGTCACCAGACCTGAACCCAATCGAGATGGTTTGGGGTGAGCTGGACCGCAGAGTGAAGGCAAAAGGGCCAACAAGTGCTAAGCATCTCTGGGAACTCCTTCAAGACTGTTGGAATACCATTTCAGGTGACTACCTCTTGAAGCTCATCAAGAGAATGCCAAGAGTGTGCAAAGCAGTAATTAAAGCAAAAGGTGGCTACTTTGAAGAACCTAGAATATAAGATATATTTTCAGTGGTTCACACTTTTTTGTTAAGTATATAATTCCACATGTGTTAATTCATAGTTTTGATGCCTTCAGTGTGAATCTACAATTTTCATAGTCATGAAAATACAGAAAACTCTTTGAATGAGAAGGTGTGTCCAAACTTTTGGTCTGTACTGTAAATGGCGCTATAGAGGGCATTACTGGGGCCACTACAGTATTGGAGCACTATAGGGTCATTGCTGGGGCATTATTAGTACTGGGATACTATAGGGCAGTGATTTTCAACCAGTGTGCCTCCAGCTGTTGCAAAACTACAACTCCCATCATGCCCAGGCAGCCTACAGCTATCAGCCTACAGAAGGGCATGGTGGGAGTTGTAGTTTTGCAACAGCTGGAGGCACACTGGTTGAAAATCACTGCTATAGGGGACATTACTGGGGACACAATGGGATATATTTTTAATACTGGGGACACTATTTGGGACATTAATCCAAAGGTTGCTAAATCCCAGGAGTTTCCATTAGCAACACATCACAGATGACACAAGGTGCCATACAATCAACAGCAGTATATAGACAGAGGTCAGGGAGGCAGCAGGGCGTGGTGAGATATACAAAAAACTGTGTCAGGAACGTAAAGGAAACTAAAGAATACCTTAGCAGAACAGGCCCAGAGTGGACCAGCTACTTTAAGAGCCAAAGACCCGCTTGGCTTTGCAGGAGAGACAGAGGATCGAGGAAAGCAGTGGTGGCCTGGGAAGACATGCAGTGCCAGGGTGGAATTAAGAGGGCACCCTAAGCACGAACATATTCCTGAATAGTGCCTTTTTCTCCGCAAATGGCAACAATTCCGGAAAGTAGGCAAGAGTGGGACTAGCTAATATACATTAAGAAGGTTAACAAGACAAAGGATACACATGTGAGGGAGTATGGTTGCAGGATGCAACTACAAAGGGTTTAAAAAAAAAAAATAACATGCTGGCTACTTGTGGCCACCAGAGGGCACATAGGAGCTTACTGCATACCTTCTCATTCAATATATACACAGTATGCAATCAGCTCCCTCTAGTGGTGGCTGCAGGTTTTTAAATGTGTACAGTAGATAGAGATCCTACCGCTATACATATATTAATCAGCAAAGTAAGAAAAGTAAAGGAGATTTTGCCACTGGAAATTGCATAATATTGCAAACGGCTATGTTATGATTGATGTATGAAGCTGTAATATAGTGCCTAGACACTGCTATTGGCTCTTACTGTACCTGCCCTTATTTTTTATAGACACATATGTTTTCCTCAAAGATGGCATTGAATTACAGAGGTATAACCCTCTAGAACTGTGATGGCTAACCTCCGGCACTTCAGCTGTGGTAAAACTACAACTCCCATGTTGCACACTTACTTGGCTGTTCTCAGAACTCCATAGAAATGAATGGAGCATGCTGGGAGTTGTAGTTTCACCACAGCTGGAGTGCCGGAGGTTAGCCATTACTGCTCTAGAAGTATTGCTTTCAGGGCAGAGGAATGCACCATATAGCGGCACACAGATTGCCTGTGGCTCTATAGTGCAGAACGGAGCCACCATACAAGATGCATGCACACACAGGCAGATTATAATTGACCTAATGCAACCAATCAATATTTTGTAGTGAATTACTGTACTTTCCGATCGTTGTGGCTCTGCACACATTTCCCCTTACTGCAATGTTTGCAGAATATCCCAGCATCACTCTAATGGTCCTGTATGCAGAGAAGTACTACAATCAGATTGCTATTTCTCAGCTGGTAAGAAATATTAAGCAGAAAACCATCTGTTAGTATTTTCGACGTGGAACAAAGTGAGCTATCAGTGAATTTCTACCTCCCCTCCCCCGCCATCATTCGTTGCTGAGACTCTGTGCCAGAATAATTAGTATAATGGCTTTTTCTCAAAAAAAAAAAAAAAATTAAAAAGACTACAGGAATCCATCATTAAAAATACACTTTAAATCAAATATTTTAATATTGTGGGAAAAATCACAGTCCTAGGGTCAGCCTCAAATTTCTGCCACTGATTCTGCAGCAAATACATGTTGGACTTTTCCAACACATATATTTTCCACTGTGTGAACATACCCTAAGAACGTAATGTGGACAATGTGTCCTGTATACTAATGTGGAAGGCATGCGTCTGGTGTCTGTGTTTTGTGGATCCGCAATTTGCGGTTCGAACAAATGGACACGGTCGTGTGAATGAGCCCTAATAATTTTTAGGTTTTTTTTTCTATGACGTCATCTCTTGATTGCAACCCCTTTCCAGATTCAAATCTAGTCTGTTCACTCAAGCTATGAGCAAACTTTGCAGGTGGGGAAGGTGCTGTTGGCTATAAATTCTCCCTGCAGCGACCACTACAGGCATAATGTAGTATTACATGTGTCCATTCAAATAAATGCCTCAAGTCCAGAGATATATTCACATGGCATTTTTTATAGACTGAAAAAAATGACGTTTCTTTCACAGGAAGTCAGTGTAAAATCTCTGCACATACATGACATATATTTGGTGGGTATTTTCCACCTCTCAGTGTTGATGGAAAAATTTGCATAATCCATGCAGAATATGCCATTTTTGACATGATGTGGATTTCAGATCAGCAGTGCAGGTTGTGTGTATTTGCCATTGAAATGGAAATGGAGTGGAGTTTGTGTGCGTATTTTATATGTAGTTGTATGTTATATTTCAATGCAGAATACAAAACGACAAAATATTTGTGCAAAAAAAACAAAACAACAAAAAAAAAAACCCATCAGTGAACTACAAATGACACACGGATGGTAAAAATGGACCAATCACAGATCGTTCACGGAAGAAACACGTACACTTTTTTTCACGGACGAGACACAGGCCTCAGCCTGTATTGTGTCCGTAGGCTTCCTGCAAACCTGTGACTTTCTGATAGAATCACGCTGACAGTGAAATATGTAGTGGGGGACATCTGGCTGAGCATTTTTACAATATATTGGGGGACATTTACTCAGACAGCTTTTTACTCCAATCTTAGTTGTTTGCCCTGCACTGTCGTAGTATACGTCTGCTCCTCGTCATAAATTAGGCTTATATGTATATGGCAGTCCGTCTGTCTTAAAAACTGCACATAGTTTTCCGTCTTTTTCATCTGCTTATAGATGAAAAAGTAGTAAATTTGCCCCTGGCCCAGCTCTGCCACATCCTACCCATCTGCTGTACTTGGCGTAAAAACGCCAGTGCTACAAAATATTGTGTTAAAATAGTCACAAAAATGCCCTTTACGATTATTTTTATGCCAGACGACCTTAATAAATGATCCCCATTGTGTTATGCAATCCAGCAGGGAGAGAGCAGTGCGTTTTGGTACAGTATATGCGGCACATGTGAATGGACATTTTTCTCCTTTCTTCTCGGTGTGAGGAATGTTGAGACAGATTGTGCTGATTTCACATTTTCGAAAAATCCTGGAGCTTGTAAAGAAAAGGAAAAAAAGTGGAAAATGAATAATTTGAAACATATGGGGAGCAGAGCAGAACAGTAAACACAAATCCCGGGGAAACAAAGACGTCTGTGAGCCTGTGAAAATATACAGGGGCGTTCTCAGGCAGGTCACCGAGGAGAAATCTGAAATGTGAGTTTTATTGTGTGCTGGTTATTGCCAAAGCATAAAAATCTGACACTGTTTAGGCTTAGGCACTAGCGTTTACATTTTCCGGTATTGAGATCCATCATAGGGTCTCAATACCGGAAAAAAATGCTTCTGTTTTGTCCCAATTCATTGTCAATGGGGACAAAACGTAACTGATCAGAACGGAATGCTCCTGAATGCATTCTGTTCCATTCCCATACCGGAGAGCATGCTGCGGTTTGCTTTCCGTCCTGAGATGCGGAGCAAGACCTATCCGTCATGATCCACAATGCAAGTCAATGGAGATGGATCTGTTTTCTCTGCCACAATAGAAAACAGATCCCCCATTGATTTTCAATAGAGTTCATGATGGATCCGTCTTGGGTATGTTAAAGATAATACAACCGTATCCGTTCATAACACATGCAGGTAGTCGTATTATCAGTAATGGAAGCGTTTTTGCTGAATCCTGCCGGATCCAGCAAAAACACTAGTGTGAAAGTAGCCTAAGACTGGGGCAACATGGCGGCATGAAGATTGTGATGTCATATTGCGGTATGGCATGTAATGTTTGTGGAGTCGTGATGCGGCATGCAACCTGCAGAGACACAAAAAACACTGATGGATTTTTAGTCACAAGGGATATACGACTTTACCATCATGGACCACAACTCCCACCATGCCCTGCTGTAGGCTGATAGCTCTAGGCTGTCCAGGCATGCTGGGAGTTATAGCTTTGCAACAGCAGGAGGGCTGCAGGTTGGGCATCCCTGCCCTAAATAGACATTCACTAATATATTGAGGGGAGTGGGGGTCAACCCTGTCCTAATCGTGGCGATGTGGTCTCAGTGGACCTCAATCAAATCACATTGAAGGGTTATGTCCACCCTCCTAAGCAGATGTCTATTGTTAAAATGCGTGTAAATTAAAAGAAATGAAACAACTTTGTAAATTACACTTGGTTAATAATATCCCACTCTTTGTGTATACAGCTCCTGTGCAGCCCTAAGTGTCTCTATGGTTACAGACTACAAACAAACCCTTTGTAGTCTGATCTTGTAGACATCTATTACTTCACTGCCTCTTCTTCTTGTTCTGGATAAATTACAGACGGTAGAATAGTGGCAGCCAGTTGTCGGAAAAGAAGTGCTCCTTCCTGACAGCCGGCTGCTCCTTAAGTGGAGTTTAGATGCTGCGTTTACATGCAGCGATCACATCCACAGTATGAGGACGAGGGATTGTTACTCCGATCACACGTCCTCATACATCTGCATTGTTTCTGGACAGCAGATCTCTGTTTAGACTGCATGATCTGCTGCCCAGAAACGATAATTTAGGTGCCTGAACGAATGACACGATCACCCGATGAACGAGTGTGATCGGCAGCACCTTTACAAGGGCAGATTGTCGGGAACGGGCGTCCACAGAAACGTTCTTTCCTGATAATCTGCCCGATTAACCCCTTCAAGTATTATGACATACCTGTGCATCATATTGTGTGAAGGGAAGTATGGAGCGGGCCCGCACTGACAGGATGCTGTGATAGTGCCGCCACTGTCATTTAACCCCTGAGATGCCGCGATCAACGCTGTCAGTTAAGCCAGAGGGATGCAGCTCCCTCTGCCTTCCGATCAGAGCCCCCGCAGTGAAATCGCTCCAGGCGATATAGCTCAGAATGGACAGTGTGAAAATGCTATTCACCCTAAGGCCTCTCACACGACCGTGTTTCACGGCCCGATACGGGCCGTGAAAGCCCGACCTGTGCTCCCCCAGAGGACGGGAGCGCACGGCGTCATTGGTTGCTATGACGCCGTGCGCTTCCTGAGGCCGCCGCTGTACAGTGAAACACTGTACACGCTCGTATACAGTGTTTCACTGTACGGCGGCTGCCTCAGGAAGCGCACGGCGTCATAGCAACCAATGACGCCGTGCGCTCCCGTCCTCTGGGGGAGCACAGGTCGGGCTTTCACGGCCCATATCGGGCCGTGAAACACGGTCGTGTGTGAGAGGCCTAATGGAGATGGGTGAATAGGAGAGGAGATCAAAAGATCCCATGTACTAGACCCTAGGGGGCTAATAATTAACCCCCCCCACCCACACCAATATATTAAAAGTTTAAGCTAGATTTGCACGACCGTATGTGTTTTGCAGTCCACGGTGCCACGGTGTGCTGTCCGCATTTTTTGCGGACCTATTGAAATTAATGGGTCCTCATCCAAGCCGCAAAAAAAAGGGAACAGAAACAAAATACGTTCATGTGAATGTAGTCTAAATCACCCCCCTTTACCACTTTTACATATAAAAATTTATAAACAATATAAAAAACATATTCGGTATTGCAGCGTCTAAAAATGTCTGAACTATTAAAATATTTTAAAAAATTCCTGTATGGTGACCACCTTAATAAAAAACATCCGATTCACCATTTTTTTTGTCATTTTGTCCCCCCCAAAAATTAAAAAACAGTTTGTTATGCAAAAAAACTCAAGTTGTAGACTAAAATATAAAAATTTTGATTTTTTTAGTAAAAGAAAAAAAACCCATACAAGTTTGGTATCGCTGCATTCGTATTGATTCACAGAATAAGCATGTCAGGTCATTTTTAGCGCACAGTGAACGTTGTGATGTCAAACCCCAAAAAACTTTGACGGAATTCTGTTGTTTTTTTTTTCAATTTTGCCACACAACGAATTTTGCCCGTTTTCCAATACAAGACATGGTAAATGAAATGGTGGCAATAAAAAAAATAATCTTGTCCCACAAAAAAAAGCCCTCATATAGCTATGTGAACGGAAAAATAAAAAACCTTAGTTTGCTTGTAGCCGGTAGCCACAGATACACATAGGTCTGAATATAAACTGTCGGCACAAAATGGTAGGAGATTGTATATCATATTTATGAAGGAGGAAAGAAAAGCCTTGGCAGAATCCGAAATATTATATGTCAGAGCCCCCATCTAACCTCTCTCGCTCTTCCTGTCTAAGGCTGGGTTCACATCACGTTTTTCCTACCCGTTTAACATATACAAAAAATGTATATGTTAAATGGATGCCTTAGACGGATGCCATACAGTGGAATCCATTCACCATAAAATTCCATTGTAAAAAAAAAAAAGTACCAGTATTCTTTTTTTTTTTTTTACCATTGTATAAAAATGTATACATTTTTTTAACGTACTGTGCAGGATACACATGTTGTATTCTTTTTTTTTTCTAATGTATATGACAAACAGAGGCATAAAACGTGATGTGAACCCACCCTAAGCAGTAATCTCCCAGCACAGGACTATGACATAACAGGCCCAACAGCTGAGCTGTCAATCACATAACAAATCCCACCCACGTTCAGCTCCTTCAGACATCACAGACGTGCACGGCTGTTCTTCCTCGATCATTTCCTTTCTCAATACAATGCATTTTGTGTATTTTAAACTCCTGATGAACCCCTTTAGTGCCATGTTGTTATTTTTGACCATAAAGACCTTGATAAGCTTTGTGTTTTACAGGTTTCAGCAATTGAATTACATGTTTTAGGACCCATAAAAATATGTGCCCCCAGATAACAATCAAGCACTAAATGGGTAATATAATTTCATTTGGGTAGAGCAGTGGCAGAAGAGACGAATGTCGAATAGAATCACGTGATGCTGACATTTTATTGTTCGACCATGAGATCTCTTCAGTGTGAAGCCTTTGTGTTGGTTTATTTGCCTTTTTTATGTTGGATGCTCCTTCACAGTTAGACATTGTAGGCCTACTACATAGCTGATGTCCTCCAATGTTTAGGGAATCATGGTGTGTCAGTGGTTAGTCCCAATGCCTTATATCATTGAGGTTATTGATTTATAGGCAACCAAGGTAACATCTGCATGAAGTTAGTAAGTTCTCCCAGGATCTCACCCAGCAGGAGGGCTTACTTATCGAAGACGTGTGCTCATTGATGATTGTGGAGGTGAGCTTAGGAGCGTGGTACTGTAGGAGTGTACTCTGGCATGGAATAGGGACACTAGCTCTGAGGGAGCTTCATTTTATAGGTACTCTATGGCTGGTTGTGTATGGGGCCTTCATTGTTGGTATTCTACTGGGGCTCTGTTAGAGATCACTCACACTACTATGTCCGTTTTCTACGTCTGTGAAAAACGAAGAACGAAGAACGAAGTATGGTTGTGTGAAAACAGGCAGAAATAATAAGTAGACCTGCCATAATAACTTACATTCTATTGGGGGAGATTTATCAAACTGGTGTAAAGTAGAACTGGCTTAGTTACCCATAGCAACCAATCAGATTCCACCTTTCATGTTTAACAGCTGCTTTGGAAAATGAAAGTTGAAATCTGATTGGTTGCTATGGGCAACTAAGCCAGTTCTGCTTTATAACAGTTTGATAAATCTCCCACATTGTGTCTAAATTACGCCACCATTAAATGACAAATGTGGTGCCACATAGTACTCAAGTAACAATGCCATAGTACTACCACAGCCTGTATCGTCATCGCCTCATCTTTAGAGAACATGAAGCAGAGGTTTAGAGTAGACAACACGGTGGAGGTCCTAGGGCATTTGCTACCGCTGTTCTCTGGTCGGCACTGTATGAGGGGTCTGTGGCGTGCATTGTTTGGGGGCTCTGTGGCTTACATTGTATAAGAGCTTTATGTCTAGGACTGTTTGTTGTGTGCTGGTTCTATGCATGTGATGGCCAGCTTGTTTGGACTCTTTAGGGCAGATTTATAAAACTAGAGTAAAGTAGAACTGGCTTAGTTGCCCATAGCAACCAATCAGATTCCATCGTTCATTTTTCACAGCTCCCTTGGATAATGAAAGGTGGAATCTGATTGGTTGCCATGGGCAACTAAGCCAGTTTTCCTTTGCACCATTTGTCCTTTAATGGGGTCGGTGATAAGATGGTGCTCTGGGGCTGGTTGGCACACCACACAGCATGGGGCCACAAGCTACATGTGGCTTCTGAGCTGCTGGTTGGGGACCTTAGAGCAGGCCTCGTCAGCTTTTGCAATAGCTACAGAAACACAGGTTGGACATCGCTTTAGAGGCACTGACTGTGGCTGACATGTTTATCACGGTGTCGGCTATAGCTGCCAAGTATACATATGTGATAGTGTGCCAATAAAATAGCGGCTTTCTGAAAAAAAGGAAGGTAAAAAAAGATAGGAAAAATTGATAAATAATTCAAATATGAAATCTGAGTCCAGAGATTATTTGTATCTAGGTACAGTAATAAATATTAAAGATTCATCAGCAGTTCTCATGCTGTGCAGCCGCTCTCTGTGTCCAGTCATCGAAGAACGCTGTATTTTATTTTAACGGCAGTAACATTCAACCAGATTCAGTCTGATGTCGGACTATATTTACTTAAAAAATATATATATTATTAGTGAAAATAATTTTCAAAAATCACTGTGGATTGCTACATCTGCATTTATTTTGTTCTATCAATAATACTAATAAAAAATACAACATATTAACTATGAATAAATTCAATTATTGTCCATGGATTGAAGCATCGGAATTATTTTACATTTTAATTATTTACATTTTAAATTAATAATAATCAAGTGAAATTTTTTTATAAATCATTTATAAATTATATATTATAAAAAACAAAAAATATTTAAAAAATTATGTGCAACATGAGTATTTATTTATTTTGCTTTATAATATTAGTTATTATTTAAAAGATTAAAACTGGTAATCAAAATTTAAATAAAGAAATTACCATGGATTGGATCAATATTTGTTATGCTGCATAATTATATAAGTGTAAAAAAGTTAATAAAAATGATTAAATACATTTTAAAGAATTCAGCATTCACCATTATTAAGTTGTAATATAAAAATGTGTGGGAAAATTCAGCGCGAATATTAATTTTGTTGCATGATAATAACAATAATTGTGTAAAATAAGGAAAACAGGAATAAAATATAGAATTAGAAAAAATAAAATGTCTAGAATCTTGTCACAGGAGAAAATGGCATTAATGCTTTGTCCGGATTCTCCTCCTATTCCATTTTCTTAATGACTTCCTCTTTTCATTTTAATCTTAGATTCATGTAACTGAAAGCCCTTGTTATGCAGTCGTATAATGGAAACGAGAGGAATGGGAGGGGGAGAGTACAAAGAGTGAAATCATTTCAACCTGTACAGAGTCAGTTACCATGGAAACCAATTATTCAATGGCTAAATTATAACTGTTTATTACAATCATCTTGGGGGGGGACGGAGCTCGGATTTCACATCACACAGACGTCCAGAGAAGATTTTTTTTTCCTAGGTTATATTTAAATATTGTAATGGGGAAATTCTGTAGAAAAAAAATGAACAAAGCAAAAATAATTGAAAATTTATTCTGAATCTATAAGCTGAGAGGGAAGCATGCAGATTGGAACATTAGATTGTTCTTGAAATTGTACTGGGTTTTCTCTTGTCACGATATAAAATATTGATGCAAAGCTGGAGAAGGAGTCTGTTTAATCCAGGAAAAATATTTTAAAGATTTATATTATTATAATATAAAATATATTTATATTAAAAATATGCCCTGGTCTAATGCAATATTTGAGACAGGGAACCCACTTTTTTTTTTTTTTGTCTTTTCGGGCCCCCACCTTTGACGTGTCTGTTACTTGGCAGGGTAATCTTTGGGTCCCCTAACTCCAGTGCATATAGAAAATACTGAAAACACATTTAGGGCTCATTCAGACGGCTGTATGCTGTCCGCAAAAAATGCTGATCCGTTGTTTTTTTTTTTGCGGATTATATGCGGACCCATTCACTTCTATGGGGCCCTTTTCTTCCGTTCTACTGCTCAGCAAAACAAATAAACTGTCCTATACTTGTCAGTGAAAATCAGGACGTGGCCCCATTGAGGTCTATGGATCTGCAAAAATGCGGAATGCAGTCCGTTTTTTTGCGGACATGCTGAACTGTCCGCAAAAAAAATGGATCCGCATTTTTGCAAACAGCATACGGCCGTCTGAATGAGCCATTAAGGCCACATGCACACTACCATATCCGTATTGCAGATAGAAATATCTGATCCGCAAAAAATGCACATCTGACGCGGAGACCTAAAGTAGGAGTAGTTTCTAAAACTTCGTATTCCTGTGTCGGACATGTTTCTTGCTTGTGGTATGATTGATGCTTGCCACTGTCTGGGCATACTGTATAGCGGAACATGTATCGGGCTTACTGTACAATCACCAGAGCTCCCATCTTATTGCATGGGGCCTGTATTGTACCTCTGTATACGTTCTTTTTTGTTCCATATGAAACATCATCTTCTGTGGCTTCAGTGATATCAATCGCCTCTCCATGCACTGTTTTCCTACTGCACTTGTGTGTATACACACCAGCCAATCTGGACAGGCGATGCTGCAGTGTAAAGCATGGGGGTGGATAGAGCAGAAACGTGTGACTCTAATGAGACAGGACGTGTTAGTAATCACAACCGTGTAATGGAGCAAAGCTAAAATATACTAGCTTTGTACATACCTTGGGGGAGTTTATAAAGACACCAATGACTGGCTTAAATTGTAGTATATTTGCCAGGCTGCCGGAGGCTCCGCATCCTCCTGCTTCCTAGCCCCACCCACTTTTTAGCGTGGGATAAAATTCCAAAACAGTCACAGACTTTTTGCACAAATGATGTTTATATTTTTTATGCCACTTGGGGGTTGATATTTTCCCCCCTTTGTACTTTAGTTACAGCCTGTACAGCCTCCAGAGCTGCATTCGCAATTCAGCATTCCCTGCTGAGTCAGTGGGGCAGCTTTACAAATTCAGACAGTGTAATTCACACAACTGTATCCATTTTACAGATGCGGTCTGTGTTCATCCCGCACTTTTCGCTCGCAGTATTGATGACATCCTTGTGCTGTCTGCATTTTTTGCGGCCCCATGCAAATGAATGGGTCCATGGGCAGTCTGCAAAAAAGGCCACACCCCTCCTCCATTCAGCCACACCCCCTTCAAACTGGGGCAAAAAAGTATCTAAAACGCATAGTAAATGTGGTGCAGGGCACTTGGAGCTGAATTCTGCCACCCACAGTATCTGCTCTCTGATTTTCTGACGTCCACACAGGAACAAGAAGTGAATAGTAATAAGGCATTTTAGATGCCTTCGAGCTTCATGAAATCCAAGTAGAAGGGCTGTAAACATTTATGGAGGCGTAGTCTGCAAGGTAAAGTAGCGGCGCCTGAAATAAAAATGTAACAACTATATTCCGCAGTGTGACATTTGCTCAGTATTTTTACCGGAGCAGAGTGTTTTTGGGATGAAACGACCTGACCTTACGTGGACTTTTTAGGTCCTGCACGTGGTAGTTTAGTAATCAGCAGGACTTGTTGCTTTCCAAGCGTCGCTCCTCTTTTCTCAATCTCAAACCCCCTCTTTATCCAGACCAGATATCCAGTGGCATATTTTCGGGTCCACCATATAGACTACCCCCTGAGAAGACCACTTTTTCAACGCAATTATGTTTGGTCATCTCAAAGAGATTCCCCTAAATGATTCTGGAGCATCTTTTTCTTACAACTGTGCTTCCTGCTGTTCCTCTGTTATTTCTCCAGGAAATGCATGAATAAAAACTGACCGCTGGGTGTTAAGCCTCATTCACACGTCAGTGTTTTGGTCAGTGATTTCCATCAGTGATTGTGAGCCAAAACCAGGAGCTCCAATCCTGGTTTTGGCTCACAATCACTGATGGAAATCACTGACCGAACACTGACGTGTGAATGAGGCCTTAGCCTTCCCATTGTCAGTAGGGTGTGTCTCTTCACAGTGCCATTGTCCAATAAGGGCTGATAGTGTGAGAGTGTGGAGCCACACGCCCCATTGAGGGGGGGTTTTAACATACAGTTGTAAATTTATTCATGCATTGCCAGGAGGAATAACAGAGGAGCAGCATGTTGAAGAATCATGAGAGCTGACAGGTCTGATATTAATGTAGAAATCTATTTGAGATGGAACGCCTGTACTTTAGCCTGGAGTTTCACCTTACATTGTATTTTGTATTTAACATATAGAAGATGGTGCTCCTCTTCTTCCCAGGACTGTCAGAGCGCAGACATTAGCAAACTGATCCGTTGCCCAGGGCCTGTATGCTAAGAGACTCCAGAGTACATGGAAGTGCATGGTGGGATTATTTGAAAATTATTATTTTTTGGACTACAGTATATGGCAGTAGTATATGAGCATTTTGAGGCAATATTAGTTGGAAACTTTATATTATTGTAGCACTATATGATGATATTATATGAGCTGTGAATGACAGCATTATCCTGGCATTATATAGCAGCATTATCCTGGCATTATATAGCAGCATTATACTGGCATTATATAGCAGCTTTATCCTGGCATTATATAGCAGCTTTATCCTGGCATTATATAGCAGCATTATCCTGGCATTATATAGCAGCTTTATCCTGGCATTATATAGCAGCATTATCCTGGCATTATATAGCAGCTTTATCCTGGCATTATATAGCAGCTTTATCCTGGCATTATATAGCAGCTTTATCCTGGCATTATATAGCAGCACTATCCTGGCATTATATAGCAGCGTTATCCTGGCATTATATAGCAGCACTATCCTGGCATTATATAGCAGCTTTATCCTGGCATTATATAGCAGCGTTATCCTGGCATTATATAGCAGCACTATCCTGGCATTATATAGCAGCTTTATCCTGGCATTATATAGCAGCGTTATCCTGGCATTATATAGCAGCATTATCCTGGCATTATATAGCAGCTTTATCCTGGCATTATATAGCAGCGTTATCCTGGCATTATATAGCAGCATTATCCCGGCATTATATAGCAGCTTTATCCTGGCATTATATAGCAGCGTTATCCTGGCATTATATAGCAGCATTATCCTGGCATTATATAGCAGCTTTATCCTGGCATTATATAGCAGCGTGATCCTGGCATTATATAGCAGCATTATCCTGGCATTATATAGCAGCTTTATCCTGGCATTATATAGCAGCTTTATCCTGGCATTATATAGCAGCATTATCCTGGCATTATATAGCAGCTTTATCCTGGCATTATATAGCAGCATTATCCTGGCATTATATAGCAGCATTATCCTGGCATTATATAGCAGCATTATCCTGGCATTATATGGCAGCTGAAGGTGGTTTTAGACTATTGGTGGTCTGACATTAAGGGGTGTAGTCACACAACCGTATGTATTTTGCGGTCCGCCTAAAATACGTATGACGTCCATGTTGCATCCTTTTTTTTGCGGATCCATTGTAACAATGCCTATCCTTTTCTGCAAAACTTTTTTGCGGGACTACAGAATTGACATCCAGATACGGACAGCAGATTGTTGTCCTTATTTTTTGTGGACCCGTTGAAATGAATGGGTCTGCATACAATCCACAAAAAAGTGCGTACCAAAAATATGGATGTGTGATTGGGGCCTAAGGGTCCTATTATGATGGTGGAGGCTTCTGGCCGATACAGTACTTTTCACGGAAATAAAATGATATCGCTGAATGTAACCTGGGCCCTCTCTACACATATATCATTTCTCTTTCAGGGAAGTGATGAGGATCCATCAGAAAATGAAGATGAGATCGAGATGGAGAAGTCAGAAAGTGATGGCAGTGACTACGCCCCCAATAAGAAAAAGAAGAAAAAAATGAAGGAAAAGAAAGAGAAGAAATCAAAACGAAAAAAGAAGGATGGAGAAGATGAAGACAATGACGAAGGATGTGTGAAGGTATGTAGCTGAATGAATTTCCTAAAATAAATAACTTAAAGGGGTTTTCCAAGTCTAATTCCAAGACTAAGGGCTCATGCACACTACTATTGCCATTTTTGCGGTCCGCAAACTGCAGATCTGCAAAACACTGATAGCAGCTGTGTGTGTTGCGCAATTTTGCGGAATGGAACATCCTGCCCTCTATAGGATTGTCCTATAGTGTGGAGAAGAATTTCTAGGACTATTTTTTTTTTTTACAGATGCAGCCCCATTGAAGTGCGTGGTTTCACATCCAACCTGCCAAAAGTGCGGATTGGATGCGGACCAAAAATACCTTCGTGTACATGAGCCCTAATGCCCTTTTCACACGAGCGGGAGACTCGCATGTCTCCCACAACGCATCTACAGGGCTGGACTCGGCACTGACTGGGATCGCATATAATGCTATGCGATCCTGTCCGTGCAGAGTCCAGCCCTGTAGATGCGTTGCGGGAGACATGCGAGTCTCCCGCTCGTGTGAAAGGGGCATAAGGCTACACTCAGTGGAAAAAAAACAGCCATTAAAAATGGACACACTGTCAGTTTTTCATGGATATTTGTCAACCAATTGTGCATCCATTTTCCAGCTGTTTGTCCTTTTTATGGCCGTTTTGCATCCATTTTTAACGGCCGGGGAGCTCACTATATATACTTGTATGCTGTTTTCTCTAAAGGAGCCAAAGACCTCAGCACAGCTGATGGAGGAATGGGGACTGGACAACGTGGACTATGCCTTCTCCGAGGAAGATTACCATACACTGACCAATTACAAGGCATTCAGTCAGTTTCTCAGGTATTCACCAACAGTCCTGGACCATAAAAGAGGTGATGCTCAAAGGGGTTATCCAAGACTAAAAATGGCCCCCATATGCCCAGGCCCCTCACACTGAATATACATACCTGCCCCGCTCCTGCTCCCTCCACCGCAGCTGCTGCTTCTCCCTGTGCGTGGATGAAAACATCTGGTGTCGGGGGGAGCCGCCAATAGCAGGCGGTGACGGGGACTAACCTCCCTAGTATGGCAGGTGACGTTAGGGAGGCTCGTCCCTGTCCCCACCTACCATTGGCTCCTCCCCCCTGACACCGAATGTTTTCATCCGCGCACGGGGAGAAGCAGCAGTGGTGGTGCAGGGACCAGGAGCGGCACAGGGAGCGGGGAGCCAGGTAAGTATATTCAGCGTGAGAGGTCCAGGCATATGGGGGCCATTTTTTAGTCTCGGATCACCCCTTTAAGCTGTCCAACATAAATGTAGGACCCCATACACATCATACTTTATATAATATACAGTTTTCTTTTTGGAAACAGATGGCATAAAGTATATTGTAATAATCTATGTGTGATATCTGATGCATGATTGAAGGATGCAGTCTCCACGACGAGTTTCTATTAAATTAGGACATCTGTCTGATTAAGGCCTCTTTCACACGAACGTTGTGTTTTGCGGTCCGCAAATTGCGGATCCGCAAAAAAAACGGATGGCGTCCGTATGGCATCCGTATTTTTTGCGGATCCACTGTAACATTGCCTATCCTTGTCCGCAAAACGGACAAGAATAGGACATGCTCTATTTTTTTTTGCGGGCCACGGAACGGAGCAACGGATGCGGACAGCACACGGTGTGCTGTCCGCATTTTTTGCGGGCCCATAGAAATGAATGGGTCCGCATTTTTCATGTGAAAAATGCGGATCGGAGCCCGCAAAAACAACGTTCGTGTGAAAGAGGCCTAAAGCAGAACAAGTGCATATAATTACACCAGTTTCATATTCCCTGAGGCCTTGTTCACATTGCCTTGCCTTTTTTTACAGACGTATGCTATTTGCCTTTTGCACAGACAGGACACACACCCATTGATTTAAATGTGTTTGTTCACACATCAGTATTCCTTTACTGGCCGTACGTCAGTGAAGAAATCATGGAGACTACTTAGGTCAGTGGTACAGCATCCGTGTTTGGTCCATTCTTCACGGACCGCTGGTAGGAGGTGCTCTGGAAATTAATTTTCAGCTGAGCAGTGTCCGTGGAATATGGATGACACACGGAAGGCAAAAAACTGACGCACGGACCAAACACGGATCCTTCACAGACATCTTCACTGTTGAACCACAGGTGTATTTTTTCACAGATGTCAAAAGGACACGGAAATGTAAACAAGGCCTTAAAGTGCCAAAATTGGAACCAAAATAAGTGACCCTTGATCCCTGTTTCTCCTTCCTGTTGCCTTGGAGTAATCCCATCACTTGACCTTTTAAATCTCTGCTGAATGGCTGCACCTGCAAGACATATGTGGCAGCACCTGGGGTCTATTCACAGGTATAGCACAGCGCCTGTCTCAGTACA
Source organism: Rhinella marina (assembly GCA_900303285.1). Lineage (NCBI taxonomy): Eukaryota > Metazoa > Chordata > Amphibia > Anura > Bufonidae > Rhinella > Rhinella marina. The sequence continues at coordinate 15,263 of ONZH01021613.1, read as the reverse complement.
GTGTTGATGGCTCAGGACTCTTTTACATGGGCCAATGCACAGGGCAGTCATTGGGAACTAACCATTTGTTTCCCATGATTGTTTGATTGTCGACCTACAGTAGAGCCACATTTACATGCAGCAAGGATGAATGATCGCTGCAGCAAACGTTCATCTCCCTACTGATCCATTGTTTGTCGGTAGCAAATCTCTGTTTACACAGGGCAGTGTGCTACTCACAAAAGATGATGTTGTCCCCAATAATTGCCCCAATCCTTGGCCCGTTGTGAAAGTGTCCTTACTGTTGTGGGTTTGTTTGCATTGTGATTGTGGTTAGTGGAACTGGTCACATTGAAAATGCAGTGTGATCTGCAGGCACCATGTTATAGAGCAGGAAGAGCGGAGCAGATTGATGTATAGTTTTATGGGAAAAGTCATTTATTCATTTGAAGGGGTTCTCCAGACTTTTAATATTGATGACCTATCCTCAGGATAGGTTCCTCAATATCACATCGGTGGGGGTCTGAAACCCCCAACAATCAGCTGTATGACGAGAAGGTACGCAGCGTGCACGCATGTCGTCTCCTGTCTATCTTCCTGCTTGCCGCTGCTATGTAGACAGCGAGCAGGAAAAGAGACAGACGTGTGCCTTCTCGTCATACAGCTGATCGGTGGGGGTGCCGGGTGTTGGATCCCCACTGTTCTGATATTGATGACCTATTCATAGGTCATCAATATTAAAAGCCTGGAACACCCCTTTAAATTCCTATTAGTAAGTGACAGCTGTCTCTGTACGCACAGTCATAGAGGGAAGACTGTTCAGGCAACTTCACTTTATGCTGTTCTTTATGTTGAGCACTTTAATATGTTATCTCTTTTATATCTGCTTTAGACCTTTAATAGCAAAGAAGAACCCTAAGATTCCAATGTCCAAGATGATGACCGTGCTGGGCGCCAAATGGCGGGAATTCAGTGCCAATAACCCGCTAAAGGGCAGTTCGGCAGCTGCGGCCGCTGCGGCTGTGGCTGCAGCTGTTGAGACTGTGGCAGTTGCTACTCCGCTGTTAGTTCCTCCTCCACCACCTGCTCAACCACCTCCTATAAGAAAGGCCAAGACCAAGGAAGGAAAAGGTATTGTTCATATAGCTTCTGTCCATAAGAGGCAAGATAGTGTCGGCATGAGAATTAGGGCTCCCATTCTAGTTATCGGTGGGGGTTGAATGTATAGTGTAAGTGACGCTGAGTCCGGTTATGTATAGTTTTTATCTTCATACTCACTTGTGATCTGGCAAACCAGCAGTTATATGTGTTGGGAGGACTCCTCTGTGAGTCCTCTACATTATGTGCTGAGCTCAGGAGTCCTCTCAATGCATCTTACTGCTGGTTTGTGGGAACACAGCATTGGAATACAACCAAGTATGGAGCGTTATTGATATTATACACCATCCACTCTATTTTAGGGGGTGTTTCGGACCTGACAAATTCCCTTTTAGTATGAATTGGCCTGGCCCACAATATACCCCAGCAGAGGGTGAGCGCTGGCACCTCATTATGTTCCTGTGCGGCGCAAGTTTAATGAAAAACAGAACTGAAAAAACCAACATAGACAAAGTGCCGTTGGTTAATCGGACTGATGGTTGGTTTCATTTTTTTTCTCAAGTAATCGCCCAGCCCTACTTCCACTACAGTGCTGCAGTGGTGGTCACTAGTGAAGCACAAGGAAATTCAGCTTCACGGTGAATCGAATTTATCCTGAAATTCGTATTGAAGTCCACTGCATGACTCATCACTAGTGATCACCCACCTTTTCCATATTTCTCAAAGGCTAATATGCAAAGGTTTATTTATATTTTATATAAATTTATAAGATTATATTTATATACATCATATTTAGTCAGGTATCTGAGAAGGTTGTGTGTCCACCCCTGGACAAGCTTCAGTGAAGGCCATATTAATAGTCACTCAGCTTTTTGTATAATAACTGCCTCACAGATGAAGATAAAGCAAGGGCTCAGTCTGAAGCTAAGAGATGTTCTAAAGACCAGACAGGCATGTTATATTTCAGATGTAACACCATCACCCAGCAGTTCCACCATATATCCCTATGGTGCTCTGAATTCAGTTCAGTAGGATCATGGGGGATTCCAAGTGAGCGAGGCCTCATAATAACATTCTTCCTTCTACCTAATGATATCTCCATGATGTCCAGGGCCCGGTGTTAGGAAAAAATCTAAATCCAAAGACTCAAAGAAGAAAGGGAAAGGAAAGAAACTTGCAAATCTGAAGTTTAAATTTGGAGGCATGGCAAGCAAAAGGAGAAAAGGGTCTTCGGTGAGTATGTACAAACAGTGTATTAAGTCATCAAAAAGAAATCTAAAATAGTTCTGAGATTTCATTTTGTGTAGGCAGCTCCTATTCAGACCTATATGTCTCCATGGTTACAGACTACAAACAAATTATGTGTTGTCTGATCCGTGGAGGTCTGCATCCACACAAGTGTCATATTAAAGGGGTTGTTCCAAGTTTAGAAGTCATCCCATATCCACAGTACAGGGATTCACTTACTGATCACTGGGGTCTCACTGCTGGGACCTCCACTGATACTGAGAACAGGGGTTCTGTTCCAAGGACATGTTTTAACTTTTTTGCAGGCCAAAGGAACGGACAAATAGATGCAAACAGCACCCGGTGTGCTTTCTGCATCTTTTGCGTCCCCATTGAAACAAAATGGGTTAGCATCCCTCAAAAATGTGGATGGGATGTGGACTGAAAATATGTGTGCATGGGGCCTAATTCTGGACAATCCCCTTTTTTAATTACTTGCACCCTTTGTAGGCTCATATGCTTATTTTGCATATTGTAATGAGCAGCTGTCAGACACTCTCCCCCCGTTTCACACTATGACCTAGTTGCTCCCACACTGCCGTACCTGCTGGTTTCAGCTACAAAATGGCAGCTTGTCCTTTCCATCAGACTGATTGACAGAATACGGTCAAAGAAAGTTTTGTGTAGGTAGAAGAGCGAGCCATAAGGAATCTGACCATATACATGTATATCACTTAATATTGGTTGTGTGTCCAGAGTGAAGAGGACGAGAGAGAGGAGTCTGACTTTGACAACGCCAGTATCAACAGCTCCTCTCTCCGGTCGGATATTCTAGCAAAGAAAGGGAAAAGAGGGAAGAAAAAAAGTAAGAGGAGTAAGTATTCTCGTTCTTTTTTTTGGTGGAAAAATGCTTTAGGGTGTTGGGATAACCACCATCACAGGGCTCAACCATAGCTACTATAGGAGATCGAAGAGGCATAATCAGTCATCTCTATCATGTCCTTGTAGTTTTGATTTACTAGAGAGAGGTCTTCTGTTCAGGATCCTCATCTGTTTGGCTGAGAGTGGAAAGCAGTTACAAAGAGGGTCTCTCGCTATGGAGAACCTGTCCTGTCCTACATTATATAGATAACCTAATGATTTGAATGAAAAATTTGAAATCCTAAATTTCCCTTTTGGTGGCGCTGTTAGGAAATTCAACTCTTCCTGCCGGGTTTACCCATAGATTACAGCTAGTGACTAGAGGTCTCACCAGGTGGACAGCTTGTGATCAGCTTGATGTCAAGGGACCTTTCTAACAAACATAAAATACAATTAACCTCTTGGCGACGTGTACTGCTGCCGAGAAGTCCACAGAGCTCACCATACATGTATGGTGCTCTGATGGCTCAGGAGTGGAGCTCGCTCCATTGGCGGCGGGAGTAAGCTGTATATTACAGCTGACCCTCTGCTGCAACCAGTGCCAGCTGTTTGACCCCTTAGATGATGAGATCAATAGTGCCCGCAGCATCTAAGTGGCCAGAGAAAGTGTTTTCCATCCGTCATCGCGTTGGCCGCAATTGTGGTGTCCCAATGGGTTGGTATGGCAGCAGGAGCCTAATGGAGCCAGAGCTCCTACAGGGTATTATAGAAGAGATCGAGTGATCAAGTTCTCTAGTGCAACTTACAGAATGTGAAAAAAAGAAGTTAAATTAAGCATTAAAAAAATTTCAAAAACACTGTTCCCTGTTATTGTGTCAAAAATTAGTAAGAAAAGTGCATGTAATTGGTACTGTCGCAGCTGTAATGACTCCAACTATAAAATGATCATGTTATTAACGCTGCACAGTGAACAATGTAAAAAAAATGCCTCCCACATCACAAAAAAAAAAAAGTCATATATACCCCCAAAATGGTACCAATGAAAAGGTAAAAAAAAATAGGCTGTCAAAGGAAAAATAAAAAAGGTAAAGATATTCATACAAAAACAAATTAAAAATCCACAAAACTGTTTCTATTGTGAACAAGTAGTGAAACGAAAAAACAATATAAATATGATATCGTCATAATCATACTGACCCTTAAAGAAGAACTCCCGCAAAAAATTTTATTCTCTGACCTGTTAGAAAGGTGCATGATATAATCTGTAGTGAATGTCATTTTCTTATCAGTGACTGTTTCTGTGAGTAAAAACCTCTCTTCTTATTGTAGCTGGGTCATGTTACCAACTCCCTGACCTCCAACTGACCCAGGACAGAAAGCCAGTAACTGCTCTATTCATTCCTATGGGAGCCTCACTTTCAGTCTCATAGGAATACATAGAGAATTAGACTTCCTGTCCACACATAAGTCTATGTGTGAGTTGGTGGGTCTAATTGCTGGTCACATGACACAGATAAGAAACTTCAGGATGATATAAGTCAAAAATTCAGACACTGGTAAGAAAATGACATTCACTACAGATTATATCATGTACATTTCTAGCAGGACATGGAATACATTTTTTGTCGGGAGTTCTTCTTTAAAGTTAACATGCTATTCATACCGCATGGTGAACAATATAAAAGAGAACCCAAAAAATGAAGTAATTAAAAAAAATTTGGAAGATAGCTATTTTTCCTCTCCCTCTCCGCCCTCATTGTTAAAAGCAGCAGATGGTAGGAATGAAAAAATAGAAAAGAGATTGCCATGTTCTAAAGGCTATGCCCTTAGAGGGGTAGTCCAGCTTTTAGATATTGATGACCTATGCTCATCAGTTTCAGATCAGTTGGTGTTGGACACCCTCACCACCACCAGTCAGATATTTATGGCAGCCGCCAGCACTGGAAAAATAAGCGGCGGTGTTCTGTGGCTCAGCTCCCATTCAAATTATTTTTCCTGCATACAACTTTTACAGTTTTGCAATTTTGAATTCAGTAAAACTTGTTCTTTATTTATCTCTCTGTACCTTTTCTTGTGCATTACCTCACTGAGGTACTTTAGCTGCACTTATTGCTATACTACTTGTGTCCACCTCATCCCTAGGGCACTGTAATTTCAGGGTCCTGATAAGAGAACCCCTTTAAACCAGACAACCTAGTAGTATAGAAAAAGCCAAGATAAATCTTCTATTAGGGAGCCTCCCCTTCTGTTATCTGAAGCCCAATGTGGTGGGCCCTGGGCTGTGATGGACTGTGAGATGGATGGTGAGACTGAGTCTGCTGTTCATAATGTGATTTCTGTCTAGTTGAAGTTGGAGAAGGAGACGGATATGAAACAGACCACCAGGACTACTGTGAAGTCTGTCAGCAGGGAGGAGAGATAATACTTTGTGACACGTGTCCTCGTGCCTATCACCTTGTCTGCCTGGATCCAGAGCTGGAGAAAGCCCCTGAGGGCAAGTGGAGCTGTCCTCACTGCGTAAGAGCTTCCTTCATTCAGCAAATGTCTATAGTCTTAAAGAGGTTGTACAGGATTAGACAAATATGGCTGCTTTCTCCCAGAAACAGCCTCACATCTGTCCATGGCTTGTGTCTGGTATTGCATCTCAGCTCTATTGAAGTGAATGGGAATTAGCTGCAATACCACACACAACCCATAGATAGGTGTGGTCTGATTTTAGATGAAGGCAGCCATGTTTTTTTAATATTGAAACCCCCTTTAATATGCCAAGGAAGACCTAACAGAAGATTCCTTGATGTTACATGTCCAACGCATGAAGCTACATGGCTGAGAGAGTCTGATGGTAGTTACCCTTGTGATTTCAGTCAGGTGCTGTGTTTCTATGAAGATCCTAGATGCCTCCAAATCACTATATACATCAATATCTACATCTGCTTGGGCTGGTAAACTGGCAGATGTGTATATGTGGGGAAAATGATTTATTTGGCGATTTCTATCTGCATAACACTGTTTTGACAGACATCAGAACAGGAAATGTTATCAGGATCTGGCAGTAGTGCAGCCTTAGGGACCTTTTACACTCACCCGATGTTTGGGCCGATTATCTGGAACATCATTTGACTGAACATCAGTTGTCTGTGATTTATGTTCAGGATTTTTACTTTTTTAATTAGTTCATAATGTCGTGTCTAGCTTTTTCACAGCAGAGGCTCTTATGTCTTAGCCATATAAAACAGGTGCCATTAATATTTTAAGATAGATTTGAAATTCTGTTCTGATACTATGTTGAAAAAAGATGAAAGAAAATTATATAAAGGTGCTGTCCCACAAAATTCTAGATTTTTAAAACCACCACCTGAATATTTTTATGACTGTTTGTTTGTAATCTAACATTTAGTAAAGCCACTGAGCTATTCAATAAAATGTATTTGTACAGCGCCACTTTCTGTTCGTTTTTTTCATTATTTCTTGTCCACCTCACTGAGGTGGTCACACGTGCTCAGTTTAAATTTTAGACTGTCACCAGCCATATCTTCTGTTGGAAGCTATGAAAGTTACAGGAAGAGAGCTGCAGAAGAAAGGGCATGTCCCCTGAGCTAGGACATGTCCCCTGAGCTTGAGCTGCCAGTTTGAAATAAATCGGGGATATCGCTGAATCCATATGAGGTACAGGGCTGGTTCATTTTTTACGTCAATCATGGCGTAACCCTTTAAGATAGGCTCTTCTGGAAGGACAGGGATTCATTGTCACTTCTCCTACTGAGTCTTTTTTTGGTAGGTCCCTTGTGAATTCAGTGTATGCTGAGGTTGTAGATGTTTTGGTTCTTGGAACATGCTGTATGTATGTAAATCTGGTAGTAAATCTCTCTCTCTCTCTTTCTCAAGGAGAAAGAAGGCATCCAATGGGAGCCAAAGGAAGAAGAGGAGGATGAAGAGGATGCTGGAGAGGAAGAGGATGAAGAGGACGACCATATGGAGTTTTGTCGTGTCTGTAAAGATGGAGGGGAGCTCCTGTGTTGTGACACTTGCCCCTCCTCCTACCATTTGCACTGTCTTAACCCACCTTTGCCTGAAATACCAAACGGGGAATGGTTATGTCCGCGCTGCACTGTAAGTGGTGTTATGCCATGTTTACAACCCTCAGATTCACCTGTACACTTAGAGACCACACAATTTGCCATGCCAAATGTTTTAATACCTAAATTTTCAAAAATTGAGAAGAACCCAAATGAGAGCCCAAATCACCACCCAAAAGTAAATCACAGGTGCTGAAAATGTATAGCGTCTATATGGGAAAACCAAAGCACTCTGCATTTATGCCAAATGATTTGCCATCTCTATCTTAAGCTAATGTTGTTAGCTCCTTTAGTCACATAATATTCTAGAGTCTCTTCAAGGAGTTGAGTCCCCTCTGTAGCTGTGGATCAATATCTGTCTTATAAGTCATTGCTGCTGCCTTGAATTATTCATAATGGTGTTCAAAATGCAATTCTACTCTACTACTTGTGTAAACCATGTACGCTACAGAATTTGTGGATTTTTATCCAAGCTTTTACACTTCAGGGCAACCTTTGAGGAGGATCTAGTATTTTTGGATAAAATATCCTTTCCTAAGTTATGTGCTCCTCAAGTTCAATTCTTAGGTGCCCCAATTATAATAGAGGAAGATAGAGCAGATCAGATCTCCAAGACTAAATCCTTGGGTCTGGGTGGCCTTTGCATTGAGATAATCTTAAAATTTGGTGATGTTCTGTTTCCCACTTTGTTGAAGGTATCTGAAGATTATTTTCTAAAGGGAAGATTACCAGAAAATATTAAAAAGGCATTAATTACATTAATTGTGAATCTGATAAAGACCCTTTGGACCCTGGCTCTTATCACCTGATATAACTGCTTAATGCAGATGATAAATTATTAGCAGGGATATTAGCAGTTAGACTCTACAGGGTACATACATCGAAACATTAATTTTACTGAAGAGCGAGAAAAACACAATTGCCAAGCTGCGTACATTACTATGATAGGATAACCACAAGAGAAATCTATAATAGCTATAATAAATGTCAAAAAAATCATACCTGACCTTGAAAATGACATTTTGACTTAGAGGATATAATTAGCCGTGCCTGAATACTGCTGCTCTATATCCATTCAATTTTGTGGGACTGACCTGCACTAACCAGGCATTGCCACTACACAATATACACAGCTGTGCCTGGTTAAAGCACACATAGGTCCTGCAAATAGCCGATCACGGGGGGCTAATATTGATGTATATTTTATATTGATGTTGTTTTCTAAGGATGATGTGACTTTCCTTGGTGAATAATTTTTCAGTCTAACTTTATTGGCATCTGAACCCTCATTTTCTTATTTACAGCTCCAAAACCCCTATATGGAGGTCAAAAATAAAATTCTGTCTGCCTTCAGCCACCAGTAGAGGGAGCTTAGTGCATACTAATATGTTATAGCGTTTAGTAAATAGTCAGTATGCTCTTGAGCGCCCCCTAGCAGTGGCTGCACAGTTTGTTATGACCAAGGAACAGAACAGCATTGGTCTCTTTTACTAGGGATAGGATGAGTTAGTTTATGGAGCGAAAAATCGGCATCAGGATGGGTGGCTTTTTTAAAATTTTTCTCTGAGGACTCTCTTTGCTATTACACCCCTGATACATGCATTAATATTTCATTATTCATAGTGTCCGCCTTTAAAAGGCAAAGTTCAAAGGATTCTTCATTGGGTATGGAGAGAACCCCCTACACGCATATCAGGACCTCCAAGTGAGATTGATCCCCTGATGCCACCTCCAAAGCCCATGGAAGGCATTCCGGAACGTGAATTTTTTGTCAAGTGGGCAGGACTCTCCTATTGGCACTGCTCATGGGTGAAGGAGTTACAGGTGAGAAAATAATTTTAAAATAATGCAAAAAACAAACAAACACTAATATATTATTTTCATTGTATTAAAGCTTGACCGTTTAACCTGCGAAGTGTGTTATATATGGCCGTCCAGGATTTCAGAATGATATGCTGTATGTCAGTGAATGAAAACATTCTTGTTTTGATCATATTGATGGCCTATCCTCAGGATACGGTAGATCATCAATATGAGATTGGCGAGGGTCAAACAACTGGCTCCCTCGCCGATCAGCTGTTTGAGGAATCCGTGGTGCAGCCTTCTTGAAGCTTACCAAGCACAGCGTCGTCCATTTAATAGCGGCTGTGCTTGATAGTGCAGCTCAGTCTATTCACTTGAATCTAGGAGCTAAGCTCATCAGCAGCACAAATATCTGTCCTATCCTGAACATATCAGCCTGAAGTTCAAGCTGTTTCATTCACAAAGAACTGTCTACACTGGATACAGAGGTTGCATACTGTTAGGGTCCATTCACACGACCGTATTTCTGGGTCTGCATTTGTTCTGCAATTTTTGCGGACGGAGTGCGGAAACATTAATTTCAATGGGGCCGCAAAAGATGCGGACAGCACACCATGTAGTTCTGTGGTCCCGCGGACAAGAAAAGGCATTTCTATCATAAGGCTGGCAGTCAGTACTTGTGTTTTGTGGATCCGCAATTTGCAGACCGCAAAACACGGTCGTGTGAATGGACCCTTAGCTGTGAGGAGTAAAATCTTTGATCTATGGGTTCCCCCACATATAAAAAAGTATGTTCCTGTTCACTGACAACAAGCAGTGCTCCTGAAGATGGCGAGTAACTGAAAGAAAGATGCAGAACCTATTATTATGCACCACCACCTTCTGTCCATTGAATCACTTCCCGCTTGAGAAAGACCCCTGCATGGGGCAAATTGTTGCATATTGTTATTATGATGGATTAATAAAGCTCATTGAAAATATTCAGTGAATCACATGTTTGGAGTGTTCCTTTTAACTTAAGGGGCTGTCCAGCCTTTTTAAGTATGGCATATCCTCAGGATAGGCCATCACTAGCTGATCGGTGGGGGTCTGACACCCTGACAACCTTTTCTTCAGCTGTTCTGTGCAGCTCCGTTGCTGGAGCGCCAGAACCGCACAGCACAACATTCTAGTGGACAGCGCTCGCAGACAGTGCTGCTCCCATTGAAGTGAATGTGTTATACTCCGTTAAGTAAGAAAAGTTGATTGTATGACTTTTGTCTGTGTGTCAGCTCGAGCTTTACCATACGGTGATGTTCCGGAATTACCAAAGAAAGAACGACATGGATGATCCACCTCCGTTTGATTATGGATCAGGGGATGAGGACGGCAAGAGTGAGAAACGGAAAACGAAAGACCCTCAATATGCAAAAATGGAGGAGACGTATTATCGATATGGCATAAAGCCGGAGTGGATGATGATACACCGGATAATGAACCACAGGTAGGAGACATGTCTCTTCTGCAATTTCCGATCTTGTGTGGATCCGGTTGTCATTATTTCATTGGTGTTTTTCATAGTAAAGAAAATAAATGACGTGTCTTCATTTAATAGGTTATGCTAAATTTATATATCTCTTAATATTATAAAAATGAGTTTCTGTCTGTCTGTTCTCTCTTACCAGATATATAACTTATGTTTTAGACTAAGACCGTTCAGTAGTAATAAAAGATGTTTTCTTCCACTGCTACCCATTGCGTATCCTCATAAATTACCATGATATTGGCTTGGCCACCCTCAAAAGAAGGACTTAAAAGCAACCCCCCCCCCAGGTCCCACTAAACCACGCCCCCGACCCGGTCAGGTCACGCCCCTCCCACTCCCCAGCCAATGGAGATTGAAAAAATGAAGGTAAAAATCAACTTCTGTCAGCTGCATTGACTTTCTCTCTGCAACGACACACAGAAACATTAAATGAAATAGATGAAATACATTAATTTTAGACTAAGACCGTTCAGTAGTAATGAAAGATGTTTTTTTTCCACTGCTACCCATTGCGTATCCTCATAAATTACCATGGCATCGACCTCTAAGTCAGGCCACCCTCAAAAGAAGGACTTAAAACCCCCGCCCTAGGTCTCGCTAAGTCACGCCCCCGACTTGGTCAGGCCACGCCCCCTCCCACTCAGCAGCCAATGGGGATTGAAGGTAAAAATCAACTTCTGTCAGCTGCAGGGGTAGGAGGGAGGATGACTTTCTCTCTGCAATGACACACACAAACATTAAATGAAATAGATTAAATATACCCGTGCAAAGCAATGTTTTCTTCCACTGCTACCCACTACTGTGTTTCCTCATAAATTACCATGGCATTGACCTGTAATTCAGGCCACCCTCAAAAGAAGGACTTAAAAGCACCCCCCAACCCCCCCAAGGTCCCGCTAAACCACGCCCCCGACCACATCAGGTCACGCCCCCTCCCACTCCACAGCCAATGGGGATTGAAAAACTGAAGGTAAAAATCAACTTCTGTCAGCTGCATTGACTTTCTCTCTGTAACGACATACAGAAACATTAAATCAAATAGATGAAATATACCCAGGCGAAGCCGGGTCCTTCTGCTAGTAATCAGTATAAAATGTTGAGTTACTGTGTGCATTACATTGTACTGATTGGGAGTTACATCCTGTATTACACTCCAGAGCAGCACTCACTAATCTGCTGTGGAGTCACTGTGTACATACAGTACAGACCAAAAGTTTGGACACACCTTCTCATTCAAAGAGTTTTCTGTATTTTCATGACTATGAAAATTGTAGATTCACACTGAAGGCATCAAAACTATGAATTAACACGTGTGGAATTATATACTTAACAAAAAAGTGTGAACCACTGAAAATATGTCTTATATTCTAGGTTCTTCAAAGTAGCCACCTTTTACTGCTTTGCACACTCTTGGCATTCTCTTGATGAGCTTCAAGAGGTAGTCACCTGAAATGGTTTTCACTTCACAGGTGTGCCCTGTCAGGTTTAATAAGTGGGATTTCTTGCCTTATAAATGGGGTTGGGACCATGAGTTGTGTTGGGCAGAAGTCAGGTGGATACACAGCTGATAGTCCTACTGAATAGACTGTTAGAATTTGTATTATGGCAAGAAAAAAGCAGCTAAGTAAAGAAAAAGGAGTGGCCATCATTACTTTAAGAAATTAAGGTCAGTCAGTCCGAAAAATTGGGAAAACTTTGAAAGTGTCCCTGTCACGAGTGGTCTTGCGTCTGGAATCAGATGTTCTGCGCGGCTTTCTAAGTGACAGGTTTGACAGGCTATTCCCTGTGGTTTGGGTGCTGTTCACCACACCCCTTTCCCTCAGCTGTTGCCGCTGGGCAATTAGCTGTCTCCTACTTACCTCTTCCTCTCCCAGTATCCCTTGCGGTTTATATCTGCTACATACCTGGTTGAGAGTGGTGTGGATCTCGGCTGAGATCCTGTTGCTGAGTTCTACTTAAAGTTAAGTGTTTTCCCTTCCTTTGGTTATTCCTGTTTGAGTCTCCTGTTCCTCCTTACGCTTGGAGGAACAGGTTACTCTCTTGTGTCATTAGACTGCAGGGTGTTCTAGGGTTTATTCAGATTAGGTTCCTGTGTATGAGCTTTCCTACCACCCGGGTTAGTTCATACTGGTAGCCAGCTAGGGCCTAGTCTTAGGGTCCCCTGCAGGAGGTGACCAGTTCCCTGGTTTTGTCTGTTCCCATCCCTCATACGCTCGGTGTGGCTTTTCCCCCCACACCCGAGCGTGACATTATAAACCGCCACTAACAAAAATTTATGTCATTTTTGTGCTGACATGGATGCTATTGCTACACTGGCTGAACGGCTGCAGGGACTCAGCTTGGAGGTGGCTGACATCCGCAACCAGATTCAGAGACCACAGGCTGGTGGTTCTGGGGGTGCTGAGTGTCAGGCCTGTTTGGAGCCTAAGGTCCCCCTCCCGGATAGATTTTCTGGGGAATGTGATAATTTTGTTCTATTTAGGGAGGCGTGCAAATTGTATTTCAGACTGCGTCCACATTCTTCTGGTAATGAGGAACAGAAGGTTGGTGTGGTCATCTCGCTGCTTAAAGGGGATGCGCAGTCATGGGCCTTTTCTCTACCGGCCGGATCGCTGTCTCTCCGGTCGGTAGATGAATTTTTCAAGACCCTAGGGATTATCTATGATGACCCGGATCGTATCTCCCTGGCGGAGACCCAGATACGTAACCTTTGTCAGGGTGAGCGGCCGGTTGAGACTTATTGCTCTGAGTTTCGGAGGTGGGCGACCAATACTGAATGGAACGATCCGGCTTTACGTAGCCAATTCTGTCAAGGTTTGTCTGAAAGGCTGAAGGACGCTTTGGCCTTTCAGGAAACCCCTGTGTCTTTGGAAGCCGCTATGTCTCTTGCTGTACGCATGGATAGGCGCCTGAGAGAGCGATCTAGGGGCCCCCGCTCTCAGGACGTACTATCACATAGTGTACCAGCTTCCTATGACACTTTGGGTGAATATTCCCCTAGGTTGATGTCTGGGGATGAACCTATGCAATTAGGGGGAGCCACTCCTGTAGCCACCCGCAATCATCTTGGTAATAAAAGGGTGTGTGTTTTTTCTGTGGTCAGAAAGGACACTTTATCAATGTATGTCCATGCTTCCTATCTCTAAAGGAGAGAAAAGAAAAGGGGGCGTTGAATTCTCATCTCACTCTTGGTGGAGTGGGTAGGGAGACTGAAAATGTGCATTTGTCTTCATCCTGCAGTACCCGTTTTCTCCTGACTGCCGAGGTGGCGCTAGAATCAAAGGTTGTGAAAATTGAGGTGTTTATTGACAGCGGGGCAGGGGTGAACTTGATTGATGCTCAGTTTGTCCGTATGCATGGATTGTCACCAAGTTCTTTGGATAAGAGGATTTCTGTGTTTGCCATTGATTCTGCACCTCTCTCTCAGAAGTGTTTGTCTCAGATGGTGCATGATATCAAATTAAGAGTGGGTGAATTTCATCAGGAGCTTATTTCATGTTTTGTGTTGGAAGGTCTTCCTGCTCCTGTGGTTCTGGGTTTACCGTGGTTAAGCAAACATAATCCGTCCATTGACTGGCATACTAGACAAATTGTGGATTGGGGCGATTATTGTGTTGACAATTGCCTTAATACATCTTTTTCTGCTTTAACCACTAAGACTCTTCCTTCTTTTATATCGGATTTCTCTGATGTATTTTCTGAAGGTGGATGTCAGGATTTACCCCCTCACCGGGAATACGATTGTCCTATCAATCTTATCCCTGGAACAAGATTGCCTAAATCTAGGCTGTATAACCTTTCTGGACCTGAGAGAACGGCCATGAAGGAATATATTGCTGAGAGTTTGGCCAAAGGACATATTAGGCCTTCCAAATCTCCTGTGGCAGCAGGGTTCTTTTTTGTTAAAAAAAAGGACGGATCCCTTAGGCCATGTCTGGATTTCCGTGAACTCAATAGGATTACTGTCCGTGATCCGTACCCCCTTCCTTTGATTCCTGACTTGTTTAACCAGATTGTGGATGCCAAGGTGTTCTCCAAGTTGGACTTAAGGGGGGCATATAATCTGGTCAGGATCAAGGAAGGGGATGAATGGAAGACGGCCTTTAACACTCCTGAGGGCCACTTTGAGAACCTGGTCATGCCTTTTGGGTTGACCAATGCTCCTGCTGTCTTCCAGCATTTTGTTAATGACATTTTTCATCATCTTGTGGGGAGGTTTGTAGTCGTGGTATTTGGATGACATACTAATCTATTCTCCAGATATTGTGACACATCAGGATCACGTGAGGCAGGTGTTGCAAATCTTAAGAGATAACAAGTTGTATGCAAAATTAGAGAAATGTGCTTTTGCTGTACATGAGGTGCAATTCTTAGGATACCTGCTTTCATCTTCAGGTTTTCGTATGGATCCAGAGAAGGTCTGTGCTGTTCTGAACTGGACCGACCTGAAAATCTGAAGGCTCTTATGCGATTTTGGGTTCACCAACTATTACCGAAAATTTATTGAGAACTATTCGACTATAGTTAAACCCTTAACTGACATGACTAAGAAAGGGACGGATGTCTCTGTGTGGTCTGATGCAGCATTGCAAGCCTTCTCTGCTGTAAAGGAGTCTTTTCCTCTGCCCCTATATTGGTGCAGCCAGATGTGTCACAACCTTTCATTGTGTAGGTTGACGCATCCGATGTGGGGT